>JANHGN010006116.1:5071-32426 GCA_024605025.1 Megaceryle maxima
CCATGATCTTCCCAGGCACAGAGGTGAGGCTGACAGGTCAGTAGTTCCCAGGGTCCTCCTTTCTACCCTTTTTAAAGGTAGGTGTCACATGTCCCTTCTTCCAATCACAAGGGACCTCACCTGACTGCCATGACTTTTCAAATATTATTGGGGCTGGCTTGGTGCCTACATCTGCCAGTTCACTCACAACTCTGGGATGCATCTCATCGGGTTCCATAGACTTATGTAGGTTCAGGTTCCTCAGGAGGTCACAAACCCGATTTTCACATACAATGGGAGTGACTTAACCACCTTGATTCCTGCCTTGTAGTTTTTTTTACTTGAGGTGTTGGGAGAGAGGTTGCTAATGAAGACTGAGGAAAAGTCATTGAGAACCTCAGCCTTCTATTCTTCTGTTGCTACTAGCTCCCTGTTCTTGTTCTTCAAGGGGGTGTATGTTTTCTTTCACCTTCCTTTTTTCATTGATGTACCTGTAGAAGCCCTTCTTGTTATTTTTTGTGTTCCTTGCCAAGTTCAGCTCCAGCTGTACCTTCACCTTCCTGACCTGATGCCTACACAGTTGGGCAGCATCTCTACTCTTCCCAGGATACCTGTCCCTGTTTACACTGCCTGTGTAGCTCGTTCTTACTTTTTAGCTTGACCAGCAGGTAGTGACTCAGCCATGCTGGTCTCTTACCTTTCTTGCTTGATTTCTTATACTTAGGGATCAAGAGCTCTTGTATTCTATGAAAAGCATTTTTAAAGATCTGCCAGCTTTGTTCTGCTCCCTTGTCCCCGAGGATCATTTCCCAGAGTGTCCTGTTAATTAACTCCTTGAAGAGCTGGAAGTTTGCCTTTCTGAAATTCAGGGTCCTGACTATACTCCTTGACTGATTTGTGACCCTTAGTAATGCAAATTCCACCAGTGCATGGTCACTGCTCCCCAAGCTGCCTCCAGTCTTGAGGTCCTTGACAAGCTAACCTGCATTGGTGACCAGTAGATCCAGTATTGCATTCCCTTGGGTAGGGCTGTCTATTTCTTGTCCCAGAAAGTTACCATATGTAAACTCATTTGCCGTTCTTCTATAAGGACCTATTTTAAAGGAAGCAAAACTAGTAGCCTAAACAATGTTGAAAAGTTTCAATGCCCTTACTACAATCAATGATATGATGGTACTTTGGTTAAAGTAATTACAACCTGATACCACTTGCTAAATGGAATTGCTGGATTGGTCAAAGTTTATCAGAAATGTAGGATTTTAGGATAAAACTGAAATACTTGGGTTGGTGTTTTAAAATAATTTTAAAGTTTATTATTCAAAAGTCTCTATTCTACATTCAGTGGAGTAACTTGCCTGTATCTCAACTTTTTAAGGAAACTGTAACTCATAACAGCTATGTTGCCTCAAAATGAATTTTTAGTAAAATCAAAGTGGTTTAAACCAGTACAATTACAAGTAATATAGAAACTGATGATACTAAAACTGGTTACAGATCTGAAGACTGAGCTGAGGCTTGAGAAGAGAGAACCATTGAAAACCAGGATGAAGACTCCAGTAGCACTCAAACAAAGAAGAGTTGTTGAACACAACCAGGTATGTTTAATTTAGTGGCATCTGGGATGGCTACTAACTGCAGGTGATATGCTCACTAAACACCTTGCTACTTTTAATATAATCACATTTGACTAAGTGGGCTGTGCTGTTTTTTAGAAGACCTTTCAGAAAGCATGACAGTCTTGTGAATTAACTATAGCTGCTGCTGGTTCTAGCGTGTCTGATAACATTCAAAATTATTGTCTGCTAAAAGCTGTTTGTCTGACTCGCCACCTGCTGTAGCACCTCTTAGAGGAAAAAAGTAACAGACAACCTTAACATGCTTAGTTTTGGAAACCTGACAGGTTTTTAAGTCAGGTAGGCTGATGTTATCCTGTTGGGTGTTTGTAAACAATTAGATTTGAGAAAAGATGCAGTTTCTTTAAAAAAAAATAAAATAAAATTCTTTTTTAAAGAAATGTTATCAAATAGATATATACATCATATTTCTATCTCTGTTTTGCTATATATTGCTATATGTATGATTTTTTTAAATACATCTGCTTAATGACTGATCTAAATATAATACATGAAGTAATACTTCTCTATTAATCTACAGAAGTGTAGATATATATGTAGAAGTGTGTGTGTACATAGCACTAGCTATATATTCCTCAGCTATGCTTGTAGCAGCAGTACTAGAGTAGACATTAATTTGTTGGAAAGCTTCTAACAAGAAAAATAATAAATAACAAGTTTAAATCTTGTTGTATGTACTACTTGTCCTTCATGTATAAATAATATTAGTTCTATTGTCTTGGTGAAATAGGGATTTTACAGAAATGCCTCAGGTTTCCAACTGCTGGCTGAAATCTGGATTTAGGAGTTGGTGGCTGATCTGTCCTTGTGATATGACAGTGTTACTAAATAAATAGATTCCCCAGCTTAGGTTAATTAGGTTCTTTATGGTGTTATTTATCTGACCAATAATTAGTGGAGTTGTGCTACGGTAAAGGACTTGTATAGTAAACAGTCAGTGACTCAGAATTTGACGTGGTAGTAACTTCATGTATTTTAACAGAACAGTGGCATTTCTCACTACTTTGGAGTAAATGCCAGATACATACATGCTATCATATGCTATACTATAGTAAATGCCATACTATACATGCTATAAATAGGAACTACATACAAACATGGCTTTGCTATGGATGTCTCTTAAAGCAGCTAACACTGCTATGTGAGCTTGGGTAATACAGCACAGTTTTGGAGATCAATAACTAGTTCTGCTTCTTTTTATTTGGATTTTTAGGGTACAAACTGAGCACACGTGTAGTTCAATAAAAAAAGTATTCCTTAATTTATCGAGGCAACTTTGGCTCATGATGGTCTTTATAATGGGCATCTGAATCTTGAGGTTCTTGTATTTTAAGAATTACTCTCTTCCCATATCACTCTTCACCGATATCTCTGCCAGCCTTAGTGTAGTAAAGGTATTTAATTCAGCTATCAACAAAGTTTCTAGTCTTGAGAAACCTATTTACAGAATAAGAGAAGAGACACAGTGGTGTCTTTGTGGCATTTTCAAGTCTTGAGTGCTTACTTGTTTTTCTGTGATTCAGTTTCACTGTAATAAGCATAGGTCATTACTGTGTTTTGTCTTGCAATCTTTTACATGTGCTGTGGAGATGCAGTATTTTGTGACTTGCGTATTTTAATTACCATTAGTTATTCAAAGGAATATCACTTGATTAATCCAAAAATCATCTCATTTCAAAGTGATGCCAAATTCTTCAGGAACTCTAAGTCTCTAGCTTGTTAAACCTTTTACCTTTAAGCTCCTGACTGCTATATTTAACAAACAAACAAGAAGACACACAAAAAAATTTACATCTGTTTGAAGCCAAGAACAGCTCAATGTTTTTGGCTAGCAAATGTGTGTAGTCATATTTTGCTGAGAATACAAGTTGTTTTTTTTTTTTCCCCTCCTCCTGTGAAATTAGGTCTTAAGTTTGCAGCTAATGTGTCAAGTGACTATACTTTGCAGAATTATATGCAACTGTTTTGTGCTGTGTGGTACTGTCTCAAAGATTATGAGGCTCTGAAGAGTGCTGGGACTGAATTAGTTGGTAGTGTGGTGTAAGCAGATTTGTTAGGCACTTACAGGTCCTGAACAACCCTAGCCTTGGTCCAGATGTACATAGCTGAAAAGATTATCTGTTGCTTGGCATGGATGGATGTTGCTGTTTTGTTAAGAGTACAAGTAGATAGTCTTTAAGGAGTCTGGTGCAAAAGAAATCAGGTGGAGAGCTTGAGCAGGCCTGTGGGTCTTATCAGTTGTTTAGCAGTGGAGGCTAGGTGAACTTGAGCTTGGATATTTGTGCTTAATTGTGTCTTCATAGTGAACTGGAAAAGTTGGAAGAAAACACTAATTTGAATGCCCTTTTCTAATCAGGTAGGTGAATATAGAGTTGAGAGTTCAGAACTGGGTCTAAGGCCTCGTAGTAAATAGCACTGGACAGAAGGAGGCAGGCTAAACAACTTAAATGTTAAGGAGTCTTGGCAACGTGGAATGAGTCGCTCTCCTTGAGACTTTGTATAGTGACGTTCTGTGTGTGCTGTTTCCCTATTCCTCCTTGCATTTTTTGGACTACCTATATAGCTGGGCTGCTTTAAAATGAAGCATGCAGCATGGCAGCTGCTGGCATACAAGCTTCATATGACACCCACCCAATGAAAAACTTGCTAAGTGATGGCCAAGGTAACATTGTAATCTATAGCTTCACATATTGTAATATGTCAGTTAAAAGCGCATGCTCAATAGTACTCGTGTACCACACTGTCTCTGGTTGTATGTACAGGGTTAGTGTACCTGAACACAAGTAGTACATTATAATAGGGTTTTTTGGTGGGATAAGCAGACAGGGCCTGCTCAATTAAAACTAAGGGTTACTATAATCAACAATATTTCCTTTTTTTAAAATTTTTCGTCCATTTAATATTTTCTGCTGAAGACTGGATGGGTCTTAAGAAGTAGATTCTGTTTTTTTCCTGGACTTTTCATGCAAGGAAAAAAACTTGAAACTTTGTACTTAAACCACATGACTGACAAGCATCTGAAGAAGTAAGGAGAGGGGTGGTTATTTACTGAAGTACTTCTAATTTTTCATTGGAGGAAAACTAGTTTCTAATCAAACAACCTGGGGCAGGGGAGCTCTCCATTACTAGGATGAGGGAATTGCATTATTGGTTTCTTGAGTGGAATGTGTTTAAGGGGAGTCACTCTCAAATTTGTGTTTTTCTTTAAGCTGCTAAAGAACACTTCAAATAAAGTGTATTGGGGTGAGGTGGGGTGCATAATTGAAGCTTACAGGTTAAGCTTAGTAGAAGAGAAGCCAGTGTCTGGTGAATATATGAAGGGGGGTTAGGAGATCTTTCACCAAAAGTCTGTTTAAATTGAAAAGAATATTGGAGACTTAGGCTGAAATCTACAATTCTTTATGAAACATCTGAAATCTGTTTGGACTTGAGGTCTATGAATAAATACACACAATTTGGCTTTCAAATTATTTCAGTGATTTTGGAGTAAAGTGAAGCACTTGTGCTCCCTCTGCTGGGTATGTAGCAGCTGTGATACATAATCTGTTAGAATCATAAGGCTGCCCAGTTTCTAGTTTCACTGGAGTAACTTTTAAGACGCTAGTGGGGAATGAATAAGGGCATTGTTATACCTTCTCCCCCACACAGTCTTGATAAAGAAATACTTTGCAGCATGCTCTCTTAACATGTTGTGGGTCTAATGCTGTTCCAGTGAAGTTACTTGTGCTGTTTGACCTATAACTGACAGTTGCGCCACTTTATAACATTCATACACTTGGTAGTACATCAATGCATGAGGTGTTAATGTGCAAAGATTTCAGTATTAGCAAGGTAATAATCCTTATTTTTAAACTTAACCAACTAAAAAGGAAACTCTTGTGTATAACGTAGATGAAGCAGGCCCTCACCCCCTTTCCCTCCAGGTCTGTGTTTGGATTAAGTTTTGAGGAGGTTTTTTTAATTTGAGCATAAAACTTGTTATCTACATTTGCTAATGGCTTCATATTGTTGCTTAGATTTGTAAAGGTCTGTGTCAGGCTCAATTGTTTAAATCTACTGTTATGTGAAAATTGTGTTTCATCTCTACATGTGGAAACTTCTAAGGTTATAAAACACACACACACACACACACCCCTCTGCCTCCTGTGCCTGGAGATTAGTTCCTTTTGAAATATAGGTGGTTGGGCCTAAACTATTCCTGCCTCTGCCTGAGAGAATAGACCCCTATCTGGGTAGAGAAGAGGATGTTTTCTGCTTATGCTCATAGATGAGTTTTTGGGGTTTTTTCCATAAGTAATGTAATAGGCCCGAAATCTTGCATATCTGCTGTCCATGACTTGATGCAACTACTTGCAGCATTGGTTAGTTCACTGTATTGCAGTGAACAAACTACCAGTTTCTAGGGTTGGGCACTATCTTGTCAGTTTTGTATTTGAACAGCTATGCTCTAACATAAGTATTTTGGTCAACGCTACTAATCTAGCTGGCTATTCATTACTGAGTGTATTAAGATCCACTTTTTGGATTGTAGACACACTGCTTCTGGAATATGTTTGTTATTCTGGCTTTTGGTTGTGGGTATCCAATGTTGAGAGCTGCCTTTCTTGTATTTGACTATGTGTTTGATGCTTGAATAGACATATTCTCAAGATGGAGTTACTGAGACTGTCTGGACAAGTGGATCTTCAAAAAGTGGACCTCTTCAGGCATTTTCTAGGGAGACTACAAGAGTGTCAAGAAGAACACCAAGGAAAAGGGTGATGAGAGGCTTATTCTAATAGACAAGTGGTTTTTTGGGTTTTGGTTGGTTTTTTTTTTGTTTTTTTTTTTTTTTTTTTGTCACTGTTAGGGTCCCAGCAGCTATCTGATTAAATTGTTTTCTTTTGTTTGTTTTAAACAAACAGGTGGAAGCTACAGCACAGTTGCCTGTAGATGATGCTGTAATATCAGAGAGTACTCCCATAGCTGAAACTATATTGACTGCAAGCAACGAGACTCTAGTAAATATGTTTAATAAATCATGCAAGTGGTGTTCTTCTGTAATATATATTCACTTACAGAATCATTCTGTTCTGAACAGTTAGAAGACTGTTTTAAGGAAAGTAAGACTATCCAGTAGTCTTTGAAACTACATATTAAGTATCGGTATTGGTACCTAGTGCTGTTCACTTTGAGATGGGACTAGGTAGACACCTACAGCCTGTCTAATGTCTTTTGGGTGGGAGTGTCAAAAAGACCCGCTTGGAAAGCTTTGATGTTTCCTTAATTTAAGTACATACAGACTATCTGCTTTTAAGTTTGGCTTTTCTTGTGAACTAAATAGCTTTTATGTTTCTAAATGGCCTAAAAGAAACTACTGAGAATGATAATGTGTTTCCTGTGCTTATGTCACTATCTGTTAACATAACCTTCTTGAGTTAGCTCCTAACATGCATATATATTCAATGCACATAAAGGTTTTGTTCTTTGGCTCTGACACCTTCCCCCTTTTATTTTGTGTTTTGGCTGATTCTGAGTTTGAAAATTTTGAATCTCGGCAGGTTGTCAATAGGGTGCCTGGAAATTTCAAGCACGCAGCTCCTACACTGTCAATCAGTGAACTCTCAGACATGCCCAGAAGAACACCAAAGAAACCATTGATGACAGCTGAAGTAAATAAATTAATACTTAGATTCTTCTTGCTTACTCTCTGTGAACATGATTCTTGCGTGTATGTGCTTACCCCTTAGTTCTGAAGGGGTGGAGTATGTCGTTGCCCAGCTTGCATTTGTCAAAATAAACTAGTGTTGTCACATGGCATAAACAAGAGATGATAAACTTAGTATCTTCCCCATTCAGACTTGTGGGGGGGTGTGTGTGTAAATCCTGTTTGTTTTCTTTTTTCCTTCTTTTTCCTTTTTTCCTAAGCAAAATATCTTTTGGTGTATTATTTCTCCTTATGATGCTATTTTTCTGAACAAAATACAGATTTTTATTATTATTTATTTTATTTTTCTGTAGTGGAATTGTGTTCTCCACCTTTGATCTTGGAAATCAGCCTATCCTGAAAAACCAGAATGTGCTTTAATTTAGGGAATTAAATTGTAGGATTACTTTAGACCAAAAGCCTGAATATATAAAGCATCTGTATATTCCTATCAGTTAACAAGAAAGAAAAAATCTTTTTAAGATATTCTAGCTGTCAAAAATATATGTCTTAGAGAACTGTCTAAAGCACTTGCAAGTACATGTAATTGTATTGATGTAGAACTATAATTTTGTGAATTTTTACATTACAAGATAATACTTGGCTGAATTTAAATGGAGTTCATTTCTTCCTGGAGTTACTGTAGATAAAACTTTTATTAACACTGGTGAAGTGTATTCTGCCAGTGGGTTTGAGATGTATGAAATATGCTGCTTTATTTGTTTATAATGTGACTTGAACATAGACTTAGTTGTCAAATAGAAGGTTGTGGGACAACTTGATGTGCTATATCAAACTGCTTAAATTTTTTTTCACTTAGTATTTTACTGTACTGTGGCATTGTGTATTACAGCAAGAAGAGATAAGTTGCCCACATCAGTCCTTTTTTAGCCATGTTGTCCACAACCAATCCTGTGATCTGTTCAACACAGCCATGATCGAGGTGGTGGTGGTTTTTTGGTTTTGTTTGTTTTTTTTTTTTTTTTTTTTTTTTATCGTCTGTGTCACTGTCTGGCAGATGTATTGTATTTATACAACATATTCTTTATCTTAAAGAAAACTGAGGAGAGCACTTGGTGCTTTAAAATACCTAAAGTGACCAGACAGCTCTCACTAATAAAGGTTAAACTTCTAAAACACAAGTAGTAAACTTCTTGGATGTCACTGGGTGACTCACTCACTCTTTTAAATTGCACGTGGTTATGGTCACTGGGATAGCTATATGGGAGCCTTTTGTTTTGTGATCTCTTAGGCCTGTAACTGTTTTTTTTTGTTTCTCAGGTGCTGGAGAGAACCCCTACAGAAGAACAAAGAGCAGAAAGGGATATCCTTAAGGAAATGTTTCCTTACGAAGTATCAACACCTACAGGAATTAGGTATGTCTAAGGTTTATGGGGGCTTGTTTTTCAGTTCGTGTAAACCTCTCTAAGCAGAGAAGTACCTTTTGATTATGTTGTTAGATTTCTGAGGAACAGTTTTGATGCTGTGGTTCAATGAGAGTTGAGATGACCACCTATCTCTTCTGCTCTATATATGTAGTTTTGTTAGCCAAAATAACATTTCCTTTATTTAAATTGGGGGTGGGAGAGCAGGGCAGTATCAGGAATTATTACTGGAACTTCTAGATGCTGGAGATTAAATAGAAAGGGTTTCTCTGTGGCAATGGTTCACAGTAATTTGGGGCTTTGGCTTGATGAAGTTGCTTTATGCCTGATGTGGAGGAAAGATCTCCCAGCATATATTTAATCTTTCTTTCTGAAAGCCAGAAGAAATTTTCAGATAACCTCTTTCTTTTTCTTTCTTTTTTCTTTTTTTTTTTTTTTCCCCCCCTTTTATGTAACAGTCCTGTTGTAGTCAAAGATACTACTCTTAGCATGAATAAGGATGGCATCCAGGAAGGGCTGTTACATTTTTCTTTGCAACTTTGTATTTAAACAAAAATTGAAACAGTCCTCTGCATAATTAAGCAATTCACAAAGTTTGTTCTGTTTAAAGAATATGAGGAAAAAGTTTCCCTATGTTAAGATGTGAAATCATCTCCTGTTTTTTCAACATGTTATTATATATTCAATTTAAACTGCAATTGCATAAAGTCCTTCAATAAAAACAATATATGGTACCAGTTACTACCTCTGGTATATGCACACCACTCAGCTTTCTCCTGTTTTGAGGTCTAGATAAGTCTACACCACTTTTTATTTAAAAACAGTGCATGTGTACTTGTACATAATGACTTGGCAATGTATGTGGGTTTCTTAACACTGCTTTGTCTTCTGCCTCCGTGTGCAGGCTTAAAGTGGATATTATAATGGACAGGGACAATCCCAGGTTTAGAAATACCAGTGGGGCCGCGTAAGTGATTATTAAAGATGCAAAGAGACACTTCCATAGAGTTTTATTGCCAGTTATGATCCATCGATCATATGAGTAGGGCAAAGTGGTATTGAAGGGTTTTTTTTAAGGGGTGTTTGAACGCTAAATGATTAACACCTCTATCATTACTGTTTTTAGAGTGCTAGACAGATGTTTCCAGTACTGAATTCACTAGAAATACTTGTTAGTTCTTCAAATATACTAAAACTTTCCTGTATACTTAAGCTTGCTCTTTTAAATATGCAATTTTTTTTTTTTTAATTAACAGTGCTAGCTGCCGTAGACCAATCAAAGGAGCTGCTAGCCGGCCTATAGAGCACAGTGACTTCAGAATGGAGGAAAGTTTCTTGAAGTATGCTTCAAAATATGGTACCTCAACTGACACCAAGTCTGAGAAACCACCACCAAAAAAAGAACGCTCCATTCCCCTATGGATAAAAGTTCTTCTCTTTGTTGTTGTTTCAATCTTCTTATTTTTGGTTTATCAATCCATGGAAACTAATCAAGGAAATCCTTTCACTAAATATCTGCATATTATGTCTCAGGGCAGTGCCAAATGAGTATCTTTCAGAAAAGGCATACTTGATTCGATCTCCTGTTTTTAATTGTAGAGAACTCTTCTGCCCTCTCATCGGCTCAAAGACTTCTTACAAATAATGTGATTGGAACCTGATCAATTGGATAAATGAAGAAAGATAATATTAAATGGACATTAGTAACTTTCTGGACTTTGGACTAGTAGGAGATCACTTTGCCATAGGAGTAACATTTTTTAGATCTTTGAACTTTTTGTAGGCTTTATTTTTTTAATGTGGACATCCTTTAAATTCATTTTTGAGAAACTGTATATTTGTTTTTGCAAAAACTTGGAAGCTGAGAAGGGCAAAAATGTAGTAAAATGTGAAGCTGTGTTTTTAAAACTTTTCCTTTGTACAGAAAAGTAGTTGTACTTTTGTTGCTGTAGATGATGGTGGAGGAGGATTTTAATACAGGTGATAAAGGGAAATGCATTTTTGTATGCATTTTTTTCCATAACAATGTAACTGAATTTCATCTCTTATAGGATGTAGTGAGAGTACAACAACAACCTTTTCTGTAGATTGCTGTAACTTTATTAAATGTAATTGTAAACCTGTTTGCATTTCTGTAAAATTCTTAGCATCATTAGTAACTCCGTTTGATGTAACATCATTTAAATGTATCCCTTCATTTTAGTGCTTACAGTGTCGTAGGAGCCAAATACAAATCTAATTGGCAAGAGATGTCTTAGAGGAACTTATTTATTAGTAATATACAAGGAAAATAAAAATTGCATCCATATAATTTGCTACTAAAATACTTTTTTGGGTCAAAGTTGTTACCTGAAGTAGTCTAAATTCTGACTTTAGCAGTGGTCTTTTTTTTCCTTTTTTAAAAAAGCGAGGTCTTTCCAATACAGCTTTATGTGATTACTTTTGAATATTCACATAGAGAAGTATTCTCAAAACATGAAAATTCCATATGAAGTTTTATTCTTGTATGAAGAGGGCATTGCTGCATTTTCTGCTACAGTTTCATCTTTAAGGTGAGAATTACTACTTTTATGCAGTTGATTATTTTTCTCAGTGGAAGCATGCTGAAACACTCTATATAGTGTAACTTAGTTGAGCAGGCAGCTGACTTCACTACTACCAATGAAGAGTGATAAGCAACAATTTTTTTTTAAAGTGAATGTATACATTTTGGTGTGCTTAACTCTGCAGCATACAGATGTTCAGTCTTATTGCTTGGTACAAAACTGCAATAAATCTTACTACTTATTCTTAAAGTGCTACTTATAAAAAGCTGAGAACATTAGTGAATAGTCAGTATCTTTTTACTCTAGGTACAATTATTACATAGACTATAGCTATGGGGAAGCTTTACTTTCTGTGAACTTTGGGACAAACATGGTAATTTGTAGCAAAGCAATAGTTTGTTTTGGGGTTTTTTTTTTGTTAAGATTAACATTTTTTTTTCCTTTTAATCTGCTTTTTTGAGTAATACAAATAGCTAAACTTGTGTCCATCCTATAGAAAATTGTAACATAAGACATTCACCTTTGGTGTTAAAATGCAGAAAAATAAAAATTATTTCAATGTGTGTGGATTTTCCCTATCAAAATAAATACATTGCTGAAAAGCAGCAAAAGCAAGACAAGTGATGTATCAGTGGTGTCATTTTGTGCTGCTACAGTCTTCCATGTTTAAAAAAAAATAAATTGATAGTAAAACGAAAGCAATTCATGTCAACACTTGGTGGGAGGGATATTCACTATAATAATAGTTTTGCACCATAATTGTTTATCCTATGTTTATACTTTAATTTGGATTGGGGGGGGATTAATCCTCTTTGGCTTTTCAATGCTTAAGAAACTTCCTTTTCAATTATTTTTTACCTGACTTTGTTATATGTTTTAACATGAAATATATCTTTCTTTTCTAGCTACATGAAATACTTTCATTTGACCTCCTTCAGGGATACTATTAGCATCATTAAAAAAAAAAAAAAAAAAAAAGTAAAAAACCCCAACAAACCCCAAACTGAACTGCAATGCAATTAAATATCGTCATTCTTTCACTTATGCACTGTTTTGGAGAATCCTCTCAACTTCAGTGTTACTTCACAGAAGGTAAAGACTTTTCTCTGTAAGTCCTCAAAGTAACTTACATGTAGCTCAGTTGTATTTGGAAGATGATGCATCTTCAGTAAATGAATGAGCTTCTTATACCTGAGGCATTTAATGGTGTAAGATAGCCCTGAGAGTAACCTCTTCCTTCTTTCTTCTCTCTTCCTTCCTCCCCCAGTCCCAAATATATATTTATCAGCATTCCTAAAGCTATTCACATTATTCTAAGAATGTGTACTAATAGTCCTAGTAGCGGAATAGTTGCATGTGCTTAAGGCCTTCTAAATACTGCTGTATAAATTACATTGAGATATAGTGTAGTCTTCGATACAGAGTGCTGAAGCAATAAGAATGGGTGTTCCTGTTTGGTTTTGTGTGGGGGTTGGTTTGTTTGTTTGTTTTATTTGCCTTTTTTTCCCTAAGTAATCTCACTTTTATTCCATTAGTTTATCTTGGCTTCAGGACAGAGACAGGTTAAACTTTCAGAACCAATCACAACATAGAGCAATTCTATGGACTCATATTAGTATCCAAATTCCAGTTGCAACAATTAGTTGAGTTCTGACATAGTAAATATTGCTTAAGTCCTTTTTAGTGAAAGGGCTACAAACTGGAAAAAGGCCTGTGTAAGTTAACAGACATGACAACATGACAGTGTTTTCAGTTTTGGTGAGTTTTTTTCTCATGTTTGGTGTTACTGCTTAGAGTACTATGTTGAAAACATAGAAGCATAGTATGGTTTGGGTTGGAAGGGACCCTAAAGACATGACAAGTCTTGATTTGCCTGTCTTAATTAGAGCTTTCTAACACTGAGCTTGTGCTTTTGTGAGCTAATCTTGCACCCAGTCTCCAGAGTCTGGTATTGCGCTCCAAGTCACTAAAGTGTGTAACTTGCAGTGTTGGGACTTAATTTCATGGGACTTGATCCATAGTAAGGCTGTGAGACCTTACCTAGTGTGTGAGCAAGAAAGTACCAAGGAAGATCTTAAATTAAAATTGTGTGTTTTGAAACCTTGATTTGTACTTAAGTAGAATGTGGTGTGAAGGAACTTTCTTTTCTCCCAGTTGCTAGCAATTTGCTCTATAGAATGCTTTAAGGTCCCTCCTAGGCTTCGTCTATGTGTGTTTTGGTTTCCTGTGGCGCAATCCATGAAAAACCTTATGGTATTAAAATCCTTAGTTACTATTAATTAACTTCTCAAATGGTTCTGGGGAAAAAGTATCTTTTTAAAGTGTTAACTTGTTTGTGCAGGGTTAGAAATGAGTACAAAAATAGTGCCTTTAATGAAGCTCCAAAAATGAGACTGTTTAGCAGGAAAAAAAAAGTGTAATTGCAAATGAAGCTTGTAAAATTGTCTGATCTGTCTTGTGTGTGGTATCTTTGCCTTGCTTTAATATGGCTGTAGTTGCTTATTGGGCTGAAAAGCTTAAAAAAACAAACAAAAAACCTTAATCTGATTGATCAAAGTAGATCAAGGGATGGGTTGTGATGTAAACACAAGATTTAAAATTATACAAACTTAAGTGTTTCACCATACTCTTTGTCTCTGTTAGTAGAACTTTTATTGTACATTTAATAAGTCTACTTATTTTTGTCTAAAATTTTCCTATGACTTTTTTGCTTTTCTTTTTCCTTAGGGAGTATGCCAGGCTGCTTTGCTCCAATGCAATAGCAAGCTACAACAGATGTATGCATACTTATATATGGTCATACAGCATAGGGTCTACAAGTTAATTCAACTTGTAAAATAGGCCTAACATGGTTTATACACCTACAAGTGCTATGTGTATATTGATATAGAAAAGAATAATTCCTCAGATTTTCTGTCCCACCTCACTTTGAATTTCTTTGCCACCATTGGTAATTCGTGGTTAAAAAAAAATCTACATTGCCTTCTTTATTTGTTATTTAGGAACAAAGGTGGTGTTTTATGGAGGAAAAACATGTAATACCTGAGGAGAATTTAGATATAAAAATATTTAGATATAAAAAGGTTGTTAGATGAGAACCTGAGTGACTCATAAGAATAGCAGAAGTTTCACTACTTCCTGTGTTGGCAAGATGTGACTGCTGTTGGTGAACCTAGCTAGTCTGAATCCTGTTGAAGGAGGTGCTGCAGTGTTATGTTCTACTTTCAGCCTGGATTGATCTGTTACTGATTCTCTAGAATTACTGTCTAATATTTGTGGTGTTGATACAATTATACGTAAAATACATGCTTATGGCAGGAGCAGATGCTACTTGTGCCAGCCTGATAATTGAAGGTGTGGATGGCTGTATTTTTGAAAACAATAAGTCACCTGGCGAACAAGCTTATAAGATTTGACTTTACTTGCAGGCTTTAGCACTATCTTAGAACTGTGAAAAGATTGTTGTAAGAGAGGAGCTAGTCTACGATTTCTTGATTGTATGCTGCTTAAGGGCGGGGGGGGGGGAGGGGAATGGAGAGGGGCCATAGTGGGTATTAATAACAGGAGATGTAATTAGGAAAATTTTGGACACGCCAGATGGAGATTTTTCTAAACTCCCAACATTTGAAAAGCTACTGGTTAAAAAGATGTATTTAATTTACATTATCTCTTTTTACTGTGAATCTGACAGAGGCATACACCAAAAGGTAACATCTTCCAAGTCTTCAGCTATCACTACCTTCAGTGTGTGTGAGAAATCAGATTAATCCAGATGGTTCAAATTACAGGCTATTGCTATTTTATTCTTTCACATCTGGGAAAAGTTAAAGATGTTTTATTTGTAAATGATGCACATATATCAGGACCGTGCATTATCCCTGTATTTTCACAGGGATATTGTAGACTGCTGTTTTAATAGTACTTGTTCATAGTGTGGCTGTTAGAAGTTAATTGTCAGCTAAAACCAAAGAAACTGATTGTTCCACAAATTATGATCTTGTCAGGAGTAACTGCGCACAAATTGCCATCTTTATATACATCTAGATGTATATAAAGAAATACAGTCACATGTTAATCCTGCATAATTGGAACGAGCAGAGATTTTCTATGTTCAAAGTCAGAAAAGTCTGCAAGGGTTGCAATTATGAATATGTAATTTCCAGATAAAAGCCCAAGTCTCAGTCATGTTTAGAGGTTATTGGCTAATTAAAAATGAGTATTGGTGTTTTTTAGAGAAGACATTGCTACCAACAGTTATTTAGATGCGAGTAGAGCAGAACAAGTAATGGCAAAATGAGCAGTTTTGGCTACTAGTGGCAGTGAACAGCACTTCAGGCTCTGAGCTGGTTGCTAAACGAAGGTATTTGGAGAATGTGTCAGCTGACCGTGTCCTACTCAGCAGCTGGAGTCTAGTTTACTCAAGAGGGACTTAGCCAACGTAGACTTCTGTGACAGTGCTATTAGACACATGTCGTTTTTGCCTATGTATGAGTCTGCCTGGATCATCTTGGTTGTGAAACAGAGTGAGTAGGAACAAGTCCTGAGGTTGGTGTGGCAGGTCATCCACTGGGGAAGGTTGATAGGAGCTGCTGCGCTGACCAGAGGTGTCTCTTCAGTGCAGGTGTGCCATTTGTTACATTATGGCTCCATGCCCAGAAGTAATAGCAGGGATATTGGGGGCGTAGAATCATAGAATGGTAGGGGTTGGAAGGAACCCCTGGAGGTCATGAAGTCCAACCCCCCTGCCAATGCAGGAATACCTAGGGCATGCCTCCTGCTTTGCTGTCTTCTGTGCTTGTGTTGTTAGCACTATAATGGAAGGGATATAATCAAGATGGTGAAAAGTTAGATTAGCTCTTCAGTAATGGGAGAGCTGAACTATGCTCTGCCAGTTTTGTACTATGTAAAGCCACTAAAATGAACAAAATCACATTGTGTTAGTTTAAGGTAGTTAAGGCCAAGCATGGCTGCTGTGTTAAATAACATTCTACTTGTAATGAGCTGGTAACTAGCAATTGTTCTATAAACGGCTGCAAGCCGTTGGAGCATGAGCCATGCCAAGGTGCCTTGTGAGCTTGTCCTCCAAAGGTGAAATGCAGGTGTAGAGGTTGCAGCTGCTGCTTTTGGTGGCCTCCTGATGTTGCGTGGTCTTACGCTGTGCTGTGGCCAGAGCCTGGTGAGAGGGGTAAACGTTTTGTTTGAGGGGCTGCGTCTTGCAGCTTTACGGGACCGTGATTAGGAAGCACTAGTAGGTTCGAGTGAGCAGAGCTGGAATCTTAACTTGGGTGTGCCTCAGACGGCCGCAGAGCAGGGATCCAGGCGAGCTTGCCTGTGCCAGGAGCAGGCTGCTGCCGCGCGGGGGAGGTGCGTGTGGCTCCTGTAGAGCAGGGGTTGTGGGGAGTGCCTCCGGTTTGACATTGCCCTGGGCTGTAACACAGCTGCCTGAAGGCTGCGGGAAGCATGTGGACTAATTGACAAGCGCTGAGACCAAGCACTAGGGCGGAAGGATCACAAGTTAAGACACGGTTTTTATCGCGGAGTAGGAGCTGGTGCACTGATACACCCCTCACTACCCACGAAGAAATGTCTCCCTGCCGGCGGCCCTTCAACCCGAAGTCAGCTGCGGCATCAGCCTGACCCCTACAAGGGCAAAGGCAGCCGGCGACCGGTTCGCGAGCCGCGGGAGAGATGTGTGACGCAGGCAGCGGTCCCTCGCCGACCCGTCCTCAGGGGACGCCCCAGAACTTCCGGCGGCCCCCGGGGCCGGGAGGTGACGGCGGTGCAGGCGTTGGAGGGGGAAAGGCGTTGGCCTCGGCCGCGCGTGCGCGGTAGTGCCTGTTCACGACGCAATTCCCCCAATCGCGCCGCAGCTTCTTGGCGCTGGCTCCGCCCCTTGCGTCGGCGAAGGACAAAGTGACGGAGCCGGGCGGGCGGTCAGCCTCTGCGCCCCGCGGCCGCCCGAGCAGCGGTGTGCGCGCCGCCGCCATCTTAAGAGGTGAGTCGCGGGGGTGCCCGCCCGCCGGGACCAGCTGCTTGCCCCGGGCCGACGGGCCGCCCGCCTTGCGAGTGTGGGGCTATCTGGCCGGGCCTGTGGCGGGCCTTCCGTCCTACGCCGCTCTGTTCTTCTCGCCCCCCTCAGGTCGCCATGTTCTCGTCCGTCGCACCGCTCGCTCGCCTCAATCCCTTCTATGTACCGCACTTCCAGCTGGTCCAGGATGGGGTGAGAAAACGCGCGGAGCCGGCGCAGGCGCCTACCACGCGGCGGAGCTTGGCGGCCGCATCCGCCGCTGAAGGTGAGAGCGGGAGGGAGGGGTCGCGGCAGAGGCGAGGCCCGTGGGCGGTGTAGCTGCCTGTGCCCGCGGTACCCCCGCTAGAGCAGGCCTGCGCCCCTCGGAGTGGCAGAGGGAGGGTTTGCGCTCCGCGGAGCTCGGCCTGACTGGGGAGGAGCCGGCGCTGGGCCTTCGCGCCCGCTTGGAGGACGAGGAAGGGCACGGGTGGGGGAGGCGCTGGCGGTCTCTTCCGCTCCCCGTGCGGCGCTTGCTAAGTGGCAGGAAGGATCCAGTGTGACCGGGAAGGGAAAGAGGGGGATTCTGGTTCAGAGTGTTAACAGAGAACCTGGTCTGTAGTCTGTTTTGCGGTCTAAGAGGTTTTCTCCGCCTCTGCTGGCCTGCAGCCTTTGGGTCTGAGGCTGTAGGCCTGTACTGTCCTCTGTGGAGAAGACCATCTTTCCCATGCTTTTTTCCTTTCCGTTTTTTTTTTTTCTCTGTTAATTTACAGCTGGACATCTGAACATCCAAATACATTAGAGGTACCTGCAGCTGTACTGTTTGGCTTCTCTATTCCTTTCTCCATTACAGTTGTGGGGCATACACCAGATAGCCCTGCTGTCTAAGATACAGGGAATTACTTTAGATTTAAGTGCAAGTGCTTAATTTCTTGATGACTTTTGTGACTTCCAAAGGTCAGACCTTGATGATACTTCCGATTCTTTTAAGCTGTTGCTAACTTAAAGGCATCCTTCTACCTTTATTAAAAAAAAAAAAAAGTATAATACAATACTGTAATAATATAACTTTATATATAAAAGTGCTTTCAACAAGATGCCTTTTGTGAACTACTATGATTATTGAAGTATGTTAGTGCTTTTGCATGAATGTTCGTGTAATACATGAAAGAGAGCGCGAATTTGGTGTTGGGATTTTTATGATGTTTTTAAGAAAGTACTTCTGTCTTTCTATGTAACAGTCTTGTTGCTAGCTAACTAAAGCTCTAAATAGCTTTTCAGTATGCTAAATATATTCAGTAGGTGCACTTATTTCTTAAAAGTATTGTGCTTAATCTTCATCCTGTTTGTAAGCAGATGAGGTTGAAGGTGACTAGAGTTTCTTAGTTTGTAGTCTTTTTTGCTGTGTTCATTATTTCACATACCAGTTGCTCTCTGGCCTTTGTGTTGGGAGAGTAACACGTAGCAGAAGATATCTGGGCTTAAGCAAGGTCACACAAAGTCAGTACAAACCATAAGACCTTTAGAGTTGAGCTTAGGGCATCAACCATAACACAGCCCAGAGACAGAGTGGTTTATGATCAGCTCTTTGGAATTTGTCCTTGTTAACCTGTCAGATCAGAAGCAGAGAAATGAAATAAAGTTATGTAGTTACAGATTAGAATTTGTTTTGTTTTGGTTTGTTTTTAATTTTGTATAGAATTATATTTGAGTAGCTTCAGGGTGGTTTAAGTCAGTATCTAGGTATGTTAGAATCACTTTCTTGCCATCTCTACTATGCCTTCAGCTAATTCTCTTCTCAGGTAACAGTTCTTGGGAAATTTGACTCCTCAAATAGAAAGTCTGGGATCTGCTATGGCTTTTTTTTCTAATACTTCTATATCACTGCGAACTTAGGTACCTGTAAAGAGCTCAAGCCTGATTGATACTGGCTTGCTTTTCTTAATTACTGGTCTTGAACACCTAGCTGACAGGTCAGTCTGAATAGCATTGTAATTAAGCAGATATATAAAGCTCTAATTTACCATTCCTTTTGCAAATGGCTGTCTCTGTCGCTTGAAGTGTGTGATTTCTAACATAAATTGTTGTGAAAATGGGAATGTGAACAAACACTTGGGGTATCTGTGCAGCATGGTAACCACTACAGTGCTGCTGTGTTGCAGGGCAAAGATGCAGCTGGACAGAGTTGCCCTGTAATCTAGACCTGGAGTCTGATCTCTGATGACATCTGTATAGAAAGCCTTGTTTGTGTTTGTTTAACCAGTTATTCTGGCAAACTGTAAATAGAATATTACTGCTTTCTGCAAATCTGCTAGCACATAACCAAGCTATTTTAGAAGTATATTTTAAGTTCCAGACCAGCATATTTGCAGTCTCAAGCAGTATCACATTTAAAAGAAACTCCTATAGGTTATGCATTATTCTGTTAGCAGATTTCTTGAAGCTTAGGCTTAACACAATGTCTGTGGTTTGATGTTTGCTATTTCAGAATAAAGAAAAAAAAAATATTGTCTTGGTGATTAATTTTGAAGAGTAAGGTGACAAATGTAATGTAAAATCTAGAATATTTGGGGTAAGCTCACTTATAATAGCCAAGTTACTGTCTGGATAAGCCTGCTAGAGTTAACTGGTGCGCTGTTGATGCTATTAAATGTAATTGTAATTTCTTTATTAATGTTCATAAAGGAATTTTATTTCAGAAGCAAAAAGACAGAGCAAAGAAGCTTTGAACATTTTTACTGTATTTTGATTTTCATTAGTGTTTCTCTGCAGATAGTTCTTACGAACTTGGTGTAACACTTTAATGTCTATCTTGTTATATTGCAGTAACACCACTAGATCTAATAGCAAAAGAACTTGGATTATCCCTTTCTACTCGGGGTAATATTTTCTACATAGGGTATTGTTTTCTATTGTTTTTTCAGTATATTCATTTTTCTTTTGCTTATGTACTTAAAATGCTAAGCATAGGAGTAGAACTGTGCTGCTACCTTATGCTTATTTTATACAGTTACTTGTTGAGTGTTTTCTGGTTACTCACCCTCTAGCTTCAAAAAGTGGAAGAGGGAAGCTGATTCTTGTTTTTCAGCTCCAGTAACTTTCTTCTACTGGAATTTGGGAAAATTAATAACTTGTTATTTTAAGACTGAACGGTTTTATACACAGTACTGTATGGAACACTGAAAATGAAGTGTCCCTTGATTAAATGCTATCTGAAAGAGTCTTGAGTGAACCTTGTTTATGAGCAGTGAGTGTGATTAATAACATTTTGCAATATCATTAAACAGAAGCTATATAATTTTGAGATTGTGTATTTGAAAGAAAACAATCTGCATAAAGAATCTGAAAAATACATGAAAATATATCTGCATAAAAAAATTCACTGATTTCTTAGACTTCTGTGATCTCTACTTAATACAGAAGTTGCACTATCACAATATTTAACTAAAAAAAGCTTTATTTCTAGGATACTAGAGAAATGCTTACTGCTGAATTCTTTGATACAAGAAATTGTTGGACATTTCAACTTCGAGTCACAGTTTCTACTAGCAACATCTGGGGTTAATTTCTGTGGTTTGAGTGCTGTGAGCTAAAACTTGCCTGTTTCTTCCATTGCTTTTTTTAAAGGAACAAGCTCAGTTTGGAAGGCTTAGAATCAAATCTCATCAGTGCATAAGGTGTTAAATTAATGCAGGGGAGTTATCTTTTAGTACAGCACTACAGTTGAATAATATAAGGTGGGAGATTATTTCAGTTTAATACTTCTGAGCAGAAGGTAGCACTCAAGTCAGTTTTGTTTATTTTCTAATATTTGTTATAATTTATGATTGATCATATATATGTATTTTTTCAATTAAATAGAATACAGCTGTGCATATGGCTCAGGCAGATTCTTTATGCTTTGTGGCCTTGGTGGGATTATTAGCTGTGGAACAACACATACAGCACTGGTTCCTCTAGACCTGGTTAAATGCAGAATGCAGGTTGGTTCTGCATGTTATGTCATGACATTGACAAAGCATGTTTAGTGTGGTATATTTAATCTACTAATGAATTGGAGGCATAAACTATCCCCTGGACATCCCTGTCCAACAGTGCATGGAGTTTATGTAAAAGCATGGTGTGTCTTTATTTTTTGCTGCAGAATACAGTTGTGAATATGGCTCGCTCAAGTTTTATGCTCTCTGTGGCGTTGGTGGGGTCCTAAGTTGTGGCCTGACACACACTGCTGTTGTACCTCTGGATTTAGTGAAATGTCGTATGCAGGTTTGTATGAACTTAAACATTTCTTAAACTTGTTCTCTATGTGGCCAGCCTATTATGAGTTTACAGTAGGGATGCAGTCTTTTCTGAGTGACTGGAAGTGAGTAAACTAGAATGCTGCTTCATTAAGTCTAGTGATGTGAGACTTAACAGAAGCCCACTTTCAAGAGAAGCAGAGGCATTTAGGATAATGTGGATGAATTACATTTAGGGCACACTTGACTATGTTTGCTAATAGACACCCACCACAGTGTTACTGTTTGCTGGCTGGTAGGCTATCAAGCACTATTCGGTGCTCCTGGAGAAAGGAAATACTATCTTTGTGTTGTAAAGATCTAGGGGTTTTAGTGTGGAGTGACATGCATGTTTAATTTGATCCATTAACATTGTGAATATCAGTGCATGGCTTATGGGTTGGGTACTTTCTAATGATGCCACTTTGAATAGAATGACTAAAACTTGAAATGGTATTTTAAGTGCTTGTGGCTAGTTTCCTTGAAGCAGTTCTTAATTGAACTGAAAGGAGCATTGTCACATCACACTTAATTTACGGTACCAGCTTCCCCATTAAAATAATCTACTGAGCAGCCATGGATAAAAGCATACTAATTGATTTATTCAGGTAAATCTGTGCTCCAAGAATGAAGCAAATTAAAGCACAGTTCTAAATTTCATGAAATACAGTAGTTAATAACTTCCCTGTTGCATAGGCTGACCCCAATTAATAAGAGTGGCAATTTTGTAATGATAGAATTCTTGAAATTAGGAGGGAACTATGAATTAGTCATACCTTCTAGTCACACTAGGAGTACTGTCAGTGATATTCTTTTAAATTGTGCTTTTCTGGAACACCATTATTTAGCATTCTCTATATTATGGAGAGGCTTTTTCACATGCTTGAGATCACCTGAAGTTCTGGTCTCCATTAATTTGGTAACACATTAGGCAAACACGGGGTGCATCAGATGTAGGCAACATGCTGCTTTTTACAGATTTGCATTGAGACTGGGCTAATGTAGGAATTCCCTGTTTCTACTAGTGGAGGATAGCTGTAGCTGAGTATGTGTTTTATTTCTGACAGTGTAGCTTAAGTACACTCTTCCATTGTCAAGGACTTCAAGATCAGTAGCTTTACCCATGCTTAAGGTTGAGTTTCCTGAGGAGGAGGAGATTAAATCGTGGGTAGAGAGGATATAGCATCTCAAACAGTTCTTAATCTGACTGCAAATTGGGTTAATGGGCAGAAGGCCTGATTGCTATACAGTACTGCACATGCAGCGGGGTGCAAGGCCTTATATTTCCCAGGCTTCAGCTGCTTGATAGGTATGCTCAGCTTGGACTACCAGACCTGGGCTTCTTAAGGGCAGTGATAATTCCCCTTTCTTCTCTAGCATTTAGAGCAAGGTGTAGGAGAATGGTTCCTTGTGCATTCCAGGTGTGACCTTGTAAAACATGTCAGCATTTGTCTCTTTACAGATCCAGTACAGAACAGAGCATGTTACTAATTCTTCCTAGATTTTCCAGGAAGAAACTCCTTCCCTCCCTTCTTGTGTCTTTTTAAGAGGAGGTTGCATTTTACATGGATCATAATTAAGCATGGTTCTGACATTAACATAGTCTCACTTTACAGTGCCCAATTAAATAGTCAGTTTTCTGAAATTCTGAATCTTTAAAAATTGACATGTTTAAGTGAACTATTTCTCAAGTAGGTGGTTACCAGACTGCAAGGCAAAGTATCAGTCCCGTGCATGCAGTGGCATGCATGTCCCATAGCTCTTTCTAAAAGCTTTAGTTAACTTCTAATTTGAGATCCTCCCTCTTCTGAGAAAATGTTGGATGATACTGACTTAAAAGTTTGTCAGAATGACTGTTTAAGAATTTCTATTAAATGGTTTCCTTTCACATGAAACAAAACTATTTAAGTTAGTCTTTAAAAAAAAAAATTTCTTATTAATGACATTGCACTCCCAGGTTTTGTGTGCAGAAAATAATTATGTAGCCTTTACTGTGAAGTCAAAGTACAGATGTAGAAATTCATAAATGGTATTTGATCTGCTTTGGTTTTTCTGTCTTAGTCTGACTGTGGAGGGATGAAACTAACAGTAGACAAATAACGTTTTCTGGTTAAGAATCATGTGAGTCATCAGGTTTGGTTTGTGGTGACACGTGAGTGTACATAGGTGTGACGTGTAGGGTGGATGAGATTGCTGACAAAAGTTGATGAAATTTTAAAGATTCTGATCTAAATGTAATTACACCACTACACTACTCACTGTTAGAATAGTAATTTTGATACAGAAAGTTGTATTGTTGATTTGAAGAGTATATGTAACACAAAGTTCAGACAGTTCAGTGGTTCCTGAGTACTGAGGAACATAGTGGTTGCAAAGTTGGGGTTTAAGACTAGCAAGTAACAGTTACAGGTACATTAGTGTAACCTTGTGGGTATACTGTGTCTGTCCAGTGAACCTCAGGAAGCCAACTACAGGACCAGTTGAAGAAATCTGTATTTTGGATGGAGGTGTGAGAAGGGAAATAGTAAGCGCTCTCAAGCAATTAACTGTCTATTCTGTTTAGGTTGATCCACAAAAATACAAGAGCATCTTCAATGGATTTTCAGTGACAATCAACGAAGATGGCGTTCGTGGCTTGGCAAAAGGATGGGCTCCGACCTTCATTGGCTATTCCATGCAGGGGCTTTGTAAATTTGGTTTCTATGAAGTTTTCAAAATCCTATATGGCAACATACTGGGAGAGGTGAGCCTTAAGTCGTTTACGTGAGGCTGTATATCTGCAGCGTAACAGTATTAGTAACAGAGTGGTTCATTAATAAAGTGTGTTTTAATTCACCTTAGGAAAATGCCTATTTGTGGCGTACTTCGCTGTATTTAGCTGCATCTGCCAGTGCGGAGTTTTTTGCTGACATTGCTCTGGCTCCAATGGAAGCTGCTAAAGTTCGTATTCAGACGCAGCCTGGATATGCTAATACTCTGCGACAGGCTGTACCCAAGATGTTTGGAGAAGAAGGCATCTGGGCGTAAGTATCTCTTGCTTTTAGTTTTTGTTTTTATTCAGGTTCTTGAGTATTTTTGCCTAATGAAAAATTGTTGCAAAAACTAATTGTGGCTTTAGCTTACACTTTTTGGTCTTTGTATATCAAGATAACAGCATACTTCAGAGAATGTGTGCTGAACCGGCTGTGAATTCCACATGCTCCTTAGATCCATCTTTGTGAGTATCTTTGTGCTGAGTTCTGCTGGATAACTTCAGTTTCTAGCAGTTCCAGTCAGAGATACTCAGCAACTTTTTGGTTGTACAGTCAAAGATGCTTGAGTCATTGGCATGTAAGAGTAATGAAACTGCATGTTAGCTTTCTGTTCTGATAGAAGTGGCTGGAAATATACAAGTCATTTATCACTATCAGGACTTGGCTGGTATGCGGACATGAGCCTTGCTTCACTTGTAGTGTCAGTGCTGCTTTACTGCAATGCATTGTAATCTGAATAGTGACTACAAAACCATCTGGGCAGCACAGGGATTGGGTAAATTCTAGTTTGTGTTGCTGTTTTAAGTTAGTACTTGGGAACTAATAAAACTTAGATTTCTGTTCTGTAGGTATTGAGCTATTTAACCTTCCAGTGTTAGTATTTAGAGGTTGTATTCTCAATAGCAATAATAAGCTAACTAATTTTATTCAAGTCAGAACTGTACCTTAAATATGTGAGAAAACGAAACTGATTTTTGTCTCTGTTCTGGTTAAGTTTTTACAAAGGTGTTGCTCCACTATGGATGAGACAGATTCCATACACGATGATGAAATTTGCCTGCTTTGAACGTACTGTTGAAGCTCTCTACAAGTATGTTGTTCCTAAGCCACGTAGTGAATGTACAAAAGGAGAGCAGCTGGTAGTCACATTTGTTGCAGGATATATTGGTAAGGAATCTTCAAGTCCTACTCTTGATTAATGGACTGCCACAACTCTAGAAGCCTGTCACTTTTCAAAATATCAAATAGATGTAATGCGAATGGGAGGAATTACTTGTAACTAAAAAATGTACAAGGGAAAAAAAATCTATATTCAATCTGTAAGTGGAACATGCGTCTGCATTAGGACAATGTTCTTAATTGTTTCTCTCTACCAGTGTTAATGTCCAAGTTTGTAAATTGCAGCAGAATGAAATGGAAAAAACTTGCACCTTTCCATGCTGGGGAAGGTTGAAGAAAGGGGAGACAAATCTGGATGAAAGGGGGATTTTTAGTATCCAAAGAATAAGAAAGTGTTTTCTTTTAGCAGAAGAGGTGCTGCAAGAGCAGAACCAATGTGTTTTCTAATATTTACATGACGTTAAAAATATGCACCTGCTGTCCTTTTAGGATACTGGGAGGTTTACCTTTAGTAGAAGGTGTGATTTCAGTTGTTTGTACTTGGTGTATGCAGTAATGGTACAGCTAAAACACCACCAAACTAATGTCAAATTACTCTTTCAGCTGGTGTGTTCTGTGCAATTGTTTCCCATCCTGCTGACTCTGTGGTATCTGTGTTGAACAAAGAAAAGGGCAGTTCTGCTTCACAGGTTCTTAAGAGGCTTGGATTCAAAGGTACATTTCTACTGTCATGTATTTTCGATCAAGTGTCTTTTGGGGAGAGGATTTTTTTTTTTTCCCCCTTGACTTCTTAAGCTACTCATGCTTTGTTTTGCTCTACAGGTGTATGGAAAGGTCTGTTTGCTCGTATCATTATGATTGGTACCCTGACTGCACTACAGTGGTTCATCTATGATTCTGTGAAGGTTTATTTCAGACTTCCTCGTCCACCTCCACCTGAAATGCCAGAATCTCTGAAGAAGAAGCTTGGTCTAACTGAATAGACAACTCATGGACTTACTATGCTGGCTGTCCCAGTGATGAGTTTCATGAAACTTTTATATATTTGACTATGTAGAAAACAAACTATATTGATGTCATTATTCTCTCTGCCCTCATCCCACGTGAGGGTTTAAATTCTACCACTGTCATTGCCTGAAATAAATGAGAAACAGAGTGCTTAGTGTCTGTTTACTACTGCATATGTAAGCTTCATATCATAGCAGCAAATACCTCAAATTACTCCCCTGCCACCCCTCCCAGAAAAATAAAATTGGCCCATTGTGCATTTTAGGAACTAGAGAATTGTGAAACATTTGTAACAAAAGGGGCTTTCATTTTTTTTCCAGGGAAGTGCCAAGAACCTATCCTTGCAAAAGTGCAGAAACTATCTGCAGTGTTGTGCACTTTGAGTCCACTGTTTTTATTTGCCTATAACAAGCTGTTACTGTACAATAGCTGAACTCCTGAATGATTTGAGACAAAACTGCAGTGTGATAGGGCATCTGGGTCATAGTATTGGTGTTTTCCATAGAGATAAAAGGAACCTTGTACATAATAGAGCTGTTTCTGCTATGGGGTGGTCATCCCAACGTAACTAATTTGTGCTTACTTGACTCATTTCTGCTTCTGCTGTCTTTGAAACACACCAAAGAACCCAGTTCTTTTGTTTGTACTATGGAATTAAACAGTAGCTGCTACCTTAACAAGAGCAAAGCTTAAATAAAGATTCTCAAAGATACCTGACCATTAAAAGCTCACTCCAGCTTTACAGTAAAATAAAACCAGCTTGCCTCTTATTGTAGAATTTGACAAACTTGTTGGCCTTACCTTACCCTTGGTATTCCTATAGTTTGATAATTATTAAAAAAACAAACAAAAAAACTTCTTTTTTTTTTTTGGGAGGTGGGGGGGGGATGGGGAGGTTGTAATGATACCTGATGAATTTAGCAAATGTTTAGTTTTGTATGAACCATGCACTTTTTCAGTACAA
>JANHGN010006117.1:7831-80861 GCA_024605025.1 Megaceryle maxima
TTCTAATTTGCAAAAATTCCAATATCCCAAAAGGCTTGGCATTCTTCATATTACAGGAACTACTTAAATTCATCAAGCTACAAGGACAAATTGAGATCCAAATTTAAAATTCAAAGCTGATCAGGGTTTTCATTCAGACTTAGCATGCTGTCTGATCTCTGATTATACCAAATTTTAAGTTACAGACAGCTACGTAAAATACTTCCCTCTAGGAAAAATTAGGGAAGTTACCTGCTTACATTTGTATTTTAGTATAACATGCTTTATAACATGTATCTGGTACAGATACACTTTCTATGTGCCACCTACTGTCTGTAAAGCTGCAATCAGAAGAAGATATTTCTGCTGCAAAGGGATTCTCAGAAGGCACTTAAGAATGAAGGGAAACAGAAACAGAGACAGGTGCCTAAGGTCATACAATAAATCCATGCCAGAACAAGGAACAGAGACAGGCTTTTGAATGAGAATTCAGTCATCTATCTGCAGGTTATGCATTTCACAATTAGTTATTCTGCATCATTATTCTGACTAAAGTACCCAGGAACTCAAGGAATTGAGTTTTTTGCTTCATTGGCATATGACCATACTATTTGTGAACTGTAACTATGACGTTGCCATAATTTTTCAGAAACATAAAAAGGCAGGGAACTGAGAGTCACTTGGAAATACCACTATGAACATTTCTATAAGCCTACACACACAATCATATAACTATTTGATAAATTTGTGTCTGTGCTCAAACTGGAAAAATAGGAACTTTAAGTCCTATTAGCCTGAGCTCTTCCCAAACCAATTTAATATTCTTAATGCGAGAGAACTGAACTGGAAACCAGTCTCCCCTACATCTCGAAAATCCCATTAGTTAGGTCAGGAAAGTTTTTATTATTAATTTCGAATTTGCCCAGTAATTAAAAGATATGGAAGTATTAAAGATTACATGACAAAGATCTTCTGCTATGATTGTTGGAGAGAGAGGCATGTCTGCTGGACACTGAGGACTCAAGGCAATTCTTTTTTCATTAAATATATAATATTTTTAGTTATTAGTCAGGAGCTGCTTTTATGTTATGAATTAAATTTCACAGAAAATGTCTAAGATGTAAAATAAGACTTCTTCAATCATTGCTGAAGTAATTAATTCCCATTGGATGGTCCTAGGATAGCAGAATAAATATGTATGAAAAAGAAGCAAAGGCTAACATACTCTATCAAGGTTATTCTGTTAGCTGACAAGTTACACAGCACAAAACACAGTTTTTTAAAAAGGTATATTCAAAATCCAACTTTTCTTTAACTTAAACTATTAAAGAGGCAAACTATACTTAAATAGTAGTTGTGACAGTTTTTTAAGTAGTTTGGCTTTTCTCATAGTGTATATTTGAAATACAACTTGTAAGTCTCCACACAATATTAATCAAGTCCATTTTAATAAGGATGCATGCATAATGTAGTGTCCATGTATAGTTCTTTTAGGTGAAAAGCTTGGAGAAGCAGCAAATTTTAAGTAAAGGTCAATGCAAGCACTTAAGAAAAAAGACCAAGAAAGGAAGCTTGTCAGCAAGGTTACTGTACAGACCACATTCATTACAGATATCCTCTTTCCAAATACATTTAATTATTTAGTATACAGTTAGCTTTTAAATCTTGACTATACCTCATTTTTTTCTAAGCAATAACTCAGAATAATTACTTAGGGATATTTTTTCAAAACATGCTCAAGAATACCCCTTAAGGAATTCTCCATGTCCATGAAGTGTTCTTCCTTTGGTAGTTAGTAAAATTAGAAAATTAAATATAATTATAAATTTAATTTAATATAAGAAATTAAAAATAAAATTAGAAATTAATTAGAAATTAGTAAAGTTAGAAATTAAAGAGAGTTCTGTTTTGAATGTGTACACATCATACTTCTCCTTCACAAACTTATTGATTATCTAGTGTCAGAAACAAATGGAAAAGGTGCTCCTACCAAATCATGCAAAATTAACACACAAATCATAATACTAACAGATCTTATTTGATTGGGATGAAGATCACAAGTGGTAGGTTCCATTGTTTGATACAGCATCTCATGTGCATTCATCATTTCTCATGCAATTGGTCAGATAACACTAGTGAACATTCCTAACAGTCAAGCCTACAGTACTGCTACATGGTAGCCAAAGTAATTAAGACTACGTAATTGAACACATTCCTGAATGCCTATCAGACTTGGAAAATCAAGACAACTATCATATGCAATCAGAAAAACACATTCTGAAAACCAAGCTCAGAAAACAGTTATTCAAGCAAACCTTTTAGGAAATAACGACAACCGTGCAAACAAAAACAACCAAACCAAACCAACCACCCCCACAACAACCCAACCACCCCCACGAGCAAACCAAAAAAAACCAGCCCACAAAACCAAAAAAAAAAAAATCCAACACACAAAACCCTATAACAAAATATTGTTTGAAAAAGGTCAAAAAATAAACGAACAACACCCTCACTGCCTTGATGGATATTTAATAATTCTGCTTTTTAAATATATTTTACATATCCATATAGAGATATATATTTCCTAAGCATGCTACCTGAATTAATAATACTAATTCAAAGAAAAAGAAAAAAGCCTAATGTTTAAATGAGCAACTGTCTTCAAAGCAGATATAAAATGACAGATGCTCTATACATAGTGTGATTTTTTTTTTTTCCCTCAGTAAATATTATGGTTCATTAATATTATCATGGAAAACCATGTTTTCATTTCCCCAGCACTTTCAAAATATTCAGCAACGCACACATTTCCTGATTGCTTAGAAAATACCTAAAACATGTATCTACCACTTTAGGGTCTAGCCATGAAGTTCTCCTGTTGTTGGATTTTAGCTTATTAAAAGAAACAGTGCATCATTTCCTCTTATGAGCTAATCTGCCACTACGTCATGCATCACTTTCCTTTAACCACAACATCACAGCATTCCCATGTCTTCACGAGGGTTTTAGATTCTATCTAAGCTGCACAAAAGCACTTTATAAACGCTTATAAACTATAAATGTGTCAATACAGACTGTCAGTTTTACATGTCATCCTTCTGTTAACAGTTGGAATCTACAGTGCTTAGCAGTGCTAATCAAGATCCTGTCTACACCAGGAAACACATTCATAATAATCTCATTTCTGCTGACACAATTTCATCTCTGTTGACTTGGATATCAATGGGTAGATTTTGGATTTCCAAGTATAGAGCAGGCATATATGAAGTGCTTTTATGCAGTTATGTTCTGAATTCATACTTTCCAGAACAGATGTCACTGAAAGATGTGCATACAAAACACAAACCTATTCAGAATCAAGACACTAATTTTAGAATTTTTACACTGCAGCAAGTAAACATGAGAAGGAAACAACATCTATGCATGAAGTTTTCAGGTGACAATCAAGTTCAGTTGAAAAAACCACCACCTGAGGAATTTAGGAACATTTGTACACCATTGAGAGGTTGTTCTGAAGCTGCATGCCAAATCTCTGAGGAGATCAGAGCAGCTTTTGTGCTCGGTTATCAAATGTTCATGGCAATTGCTTAGTGAAGGTTGACTGGATGTTACCATCTCCATCTGGTTAGGGAGAAGACCATAAAGATTGAATTTTTTAAATATAAAGAGGCTTACCTGTTGCTAGTAATACATAACTGAATCTTTTCTGAGAAGCTTTTTCTCATTTCTTTTACATTTGCTTGCCTTTAAATGCTCTACTCCAAGAAAAACATTTACCTAGATAAACAGTTCCCAAGGAAAGAAACCCACCTTTATGGAATTAAGGCAAATTTTGTAAGACAGATTACTTGTTCATCGAGTAGAAGAGGGAAAGAGAATGCAGATAAGATATCAAATACAAAGACTGTCACCTTTTTTCTTCTCTTTCCTGAGTGAGGATGCAGTGAATCATACGCAATTAAAACCACACAATGGAGAATGACTTTGCCTTTATCGAAGTGCTAAAAGCATTGAGAAGTACTGCAATCTCTGCATAGTGGAGCCCTTAAAGAGAACAGCTATTTATAGATAAAAATTGATCCAAAAAAGTAGATCAGCATCTTGCACTGTGTTTTGGGGGACACAAGAAACCAGGTCTTTCATGTAGACTCTCTAAACAAAATTATGATCCCTGTCATCACAAACTGCTCTCTCTCCTATCTGCTGGATCACTGACACATTGTCAGAGTGTTTCTAGACATCCAACACTTACCAAGACCTGATCCTTCTCCATTCTGAACTCTTACACCAGTATGAACAACGTACAAGAACACACCATTGGTCAGTTTAGGGTCACCTGTCCTGTCCACTCCTCCCAACAGGTGTGGCCATTTACTTTCTGCACCCCCTACACGGTACACGAGATTTAGCAGTGACCTTGGTCTGCACACCAATCCTTAGTCATAACTCAACTTCAAGCATTATCACTGCTAGGAGACACTGCCTGCAAAAATACACCATTAACTTCAGAAAGTGCAGCTAGCTAGAAGAGGCTTAGCTGAAAAGTAAAATGACTGAACAGAATAATTCTGTTCTAACTTAAACTAGGACAAAAAGAATCTTACTTTAACAATTTTTTACACCTCTTTTGCAGTCATCTGCACTGGTATGAATAGCTGTATAAGGTACAAAACAAAAGTGAATTATATCCACATCACACCATTGTCATGAGACAAAGGTGACTTTCCAACCTTGACTTCATCAGCCAGCTGTCAGCAAATCTGTCAAAGACATGTCCCACTTATTGAATTTTGAACAAATTCTTTCTTACCCTATGCTGTGCAAATGGAACTTTTATACTTTGTCTTTACACAGACTCAAGGGATGTTGATTCCTTATTAAAGCTACCACTGATACTGTTTCACTGTGCATCCTTCAGATGAAAACACGGCGTAGTCTAATTACTGCCAGAAGCCAACATCATATTCTGCCTACAGTGTAGTTAGAAAGATAATAGAAATCTACATTCAAGTAATTGACATGAAGATAAAAGGATCTTACATAGGTTTGAGAGCAGTGATCTTCATTTTATAGAATTAATTCTAGGACATTTATCAGTTAGCTCTCTCTAAATCTCTCCCCACATATTGCTGAAGTTTCCAATTGGGAAACACACTGAATTTCAGTCCTGGGAGTAAAACACATTCTGAAATCACAGTTTTACAAGTTCTTCACCGTTGATGCTGCCGTGGAGTTCCTAGCTGGGAAAATAAGGGACTGTGCAAAGAAAAAGAGAAAGTGAGTGTCTTCTTTTTGATACACCAATGTATATACATTGTGAGCACACTGACTCCTACCTCTCTTTTCATGATCATTCCCTACCTACCACTGCAGAGCAGCCCCAAAATGTTGCAGAATGCTTCCAGGTTCAACTAACTGCCTTAAAATGAATGTGAAGCCATTACCTTAGCTTCCTATCCTCAAAGAGGCCTTATTTCTGGAAAAATAGGTCAAATTTCTCCTGCAGCACAATAGAAATATTGTGTAGCTATACATAAGGTAATAAGGTAGAGGTGATGGAGTTGGACAATATCGATGACATTAGCTGCAATGCTAGTGACAAAAGTAACACCCAGAATGTACAGCTTTGTGCTGCAACGCAAAATCCCTGTAAAAAACCAAGACATCTTCTGGCATACAAGTGAAAAACATTCACATAAAGTGCTTGGGTTTGGGTTTTTATGATGCTGCTTTCTTTACCATTGAGTGATGTGTAATTGTCCTGATGTTCATGGAAACTCTGAGCATGAATGGAAGACATATTCATATCATCTACCTCAGTTTCCCCTTGCTTTCTGATACAGTACTCTACTTTATAAACAAAAAACAACAACAAACACAAAAAATAACCAAAAAACAAACAACAAACAAACAAAAAACCCAGAAACAACCAAAAAAACCCCACCAAACAGCTCCAGCCATTTACTGTACAAACAGCACTGACTATTTGTCACTAACTGCTGTGACAATATACAATCCTTATGCTCCACAGACCCGATATGCTGTGCTAAGAGAATATATGTTTTCAGAAGGAGGAGTTCTGAAATGCATCAATTTGAAAATTTCCAAAGAAAAGACACCTGCAATTCTTCTGAGATTTGTGATTCTCCTTGTCTAAAGAGTGGGTCAGAAATGCAGAAAGACCAGTCATCTTGTGCCTTTTGAGATTTCTCATTACAATGTTTGTAGATGTCAAGGACAAATGGAAACTTATGCAAGAAGTTTTATCATGCTTTTTCCAATTTAAATAACAAAACAAACAAGCAAAAAAGAAAAACACAAAAAATAAACAGAACACCAAAAAACACAAAATCAAACACAAAAAACCACGCTGCCTTCTGCTAGAAATAGTCCCAAACATACTCCTTCCAGCCAAGACAAATAGAAGCTGGATTCATTTGAGTACAGGAATCTATTATCAAAGATATCCCCAACAAATTTGCTTTATAGTTGATCCCATAGGGACATCAGGAGCTTAGGACTGTCCTTCTACTTGTCCTTTTTGTCATTTGATTTATGCCAACCCTGGCAAATATTTGCTATTACAGATTATAGTAGGTGTTTTTAAAATCATGATAATAGAACCAATTACTAATCAGGCTCAGTACCATTTGAGAATTTCACTATCAGTTGATATTTCTGCCTTGAAGCCTGTCCATGAAGAACAAGATTTTCAGCACTAGGTTAAGCCACCTGCTTGGAAGAGACCCAGAATATGCAGCAATGTTTTTATTGTTTGGGGATTTTTTTGTCTTCTTTCTTTCAATCTTATTTTCTGTGATTAATGAGATGCATGATGCATGGCTTTCTACAGACTGCAATGCAAAGCCATTGCTGTCATAAAAAGTTATTTTTGTATATTCAGGTAGCAAGATTTAACATGCCATTTGTCTTCATTATACAGCTGACAAGCAACTCCCAAGTTGCATGGTTTAGTTCACCTGAACACTGATTGGTCATTATAAAAATAAACAAGTATTGGAGCATCCAAATATGCTGATATAAATAAACAACAGTTGAAATATAAAAAGTATGGTACATACATCTATTTCAGTACAGTTTACACCCTGAAAGCATATATATGCATATCAGAACACACACAGACACACACCCATAATATACCTTCATTTGAACTTCACCTATCTATATAGCAGTTCATCTGATCAATGTGCATTTTAACAGATGAAATGTGTGCAGACAGACTTCAAATACTTCCCGAAGATGTGTGAAAAGTTAACTTGCAAAATTCACCATAAATATCTAAAGAAAGAAAAGAGGCAGTCTTAATACTCTGGAACCAATTGATTCCAAGTCCTCTTCAAAGCCTGTTCCAGTGGTGGGGGGGGAAGAACAAAAGTAAATATTTCTGATAAACAACTTTACATATTGATGCTGATGCAATCTATTCAGTTTAAGACTGCTAACACATGCTGTATATGAAGCCAACATAAAGCTGAGTATTGAATATTCTTAAAAGGTCTGTTCCTCTGCAGACAGAAAAACATGTGGAGATTTCACCCATGTGAACCAAATCCATTAGATATGCAAGCACAAAGTTAAGGAATTCCTTGCTCAGTTGATTCATTGCATCACTATACATATAAGATAATGCACAAGTGGTTCCTGGGATATCTTGCAGCATCCCTATCATTCAGGCATATTTGTACACAGTTTGTCCACAAATGGAGGTGTTTGTAAACCCTTTTTTCTAATTCCATTTCCACATACACCTGTTCATCTCTTTTTATCCTCTCTTATTTGCTTTGTGAGTTGCCAACATCCTCTCAAGAAAACCCTCTCAATGTTCAGTGTATCAACTCAGCAGAGGCAGAATTAATCATTGCTGTACATGTAACTTTGTACAAACTAGCACATCCAAAACTATTGCATTTGTCCATACACCTGAATTATACAACAGGATAATTTACACTTAAAATATCAATTGGAATAGAACTTCCAAGACTGTAATTTAAAAAAGAAAAGAAAAAAAAAAAAGTAAATCCAAAGTATCACTAAGAAGCAATTACCTCTACCAGCTTTAGTGTAACAACCTTCATCAGAATGTGAATTAGCTACTGCTGATGGCTGCCTGTTCTGGGGCTCCCTACAATTCATCACCAAAGGGAGAACCACAGAGATGAAAGGAACACTGGTTGGGTTGTTTTTTTCAAAAAAGCTTCTCTCTTGTTTTCAGCTTAAGAGATGAATGAGTATTTTTCTCTCACTTTACATAGTTCTCAATTATGAGATGCTTCTGGTCAAACTTTTCCCCCACATCACCTGTGAACATTCATTTCATCTCATCAGAGACCTGTTATCATCCTTCCAAACTTTCCTTGCAGAGCTTTATTTGTATGCAAAATTTGGAATTTAGCCTGAGGAGCTAGGTAAACCGAGATACACTCTCACTCTTTTCTCAGTGGCTTTCCTGTAAGTATGTGCTCCAGATAAAAGTTATTTTTAACTGCAATTAGTTTGCTGTATTAGCACAAACAAGGAGATGACATAAGGTTGAGTAAGCAGCTAAGTACAGGGAAAACTGATAAATGAGCATTGCTCAAAAACAAAAAAACACTAAAAAACCCCACAACAACAACACCAAAACAAAACACACAGCCAAAGTAGGTATATATGTATATATATGCTTCATCCATTTGTCTCAGCATTCTCCTGCATTACCTTTCTTTCTTCCCAAGCCTATTTTCTCATCCACTCTCTCACACAGGCTTTATGTTCTCAGAATGTCTTATGTTTGTGAGCATGGTATTACCCAGCAAGTCCCCCAGAGTGACAGATCATGTGTCACCCCCAGGCTAGATGGAGGGCTAGGAGGTGACTTATGCACAAAGGTAGCATCCGATGTAAGACACGAGGACTTTGGCACCTCTTTCAGAGCCACTTCAGATGGCCAACTGGTGATCATGCTTAATATCTGGGTTTTTTATTCTGAAAAGACTATCAAAGCTGTTCTCTTTCCAACAGCTGAGGTATGTTAGAAAGAGATGGAAAGACAGTAATAACATACTTCTGAACTGGGTATGACTAACAAAAGGACCATTGTTAGGATGCACAAGTACAGGTGAACAAAGAGCGTGACTTCCATGCACTTTAAACATCAAAACATGTTTTCTTCCTTCACTAATATCTATACCTCTTAACCAAAGGAATGTATTTATCTGTATTGCCAACCCAGTCTGTATCTATGACCAAAAATGAAATTAAATTTGCTTGCCAGAACACACATATATACAGTTATTTTTTCTTTGCTTTTTCCCTTAATAGAAGTAGAGTTTGTGAAATTACTCAAACAGAAAGTTTGAGTGAAATATCATATGTAAAATTTATGATATTGTGAAATATTTTTTCCCTGTTTCCCCTTCTTCCTACAACAGCATTCATTCTGACACTGCTCTTCCAAATGACAGCAGATGTCTGGGGCCTTACAAGTCAGCTTCCTAATGGAAGAGTAACCAGTAATATCAAGTCCGGGTATAATTTAAGTGTAATCTGTTCCATTTATGCAGGACCTCTGTTTAAGGCTTGCAACAGAAATTATCAAATTGCCTTTAGGTGATCTCTTCCTTCAATAATAAGCCAAAGAGGAGTGGGTAGTTGTCAAAGAGCAGCTCTGCCTCAAGGATTGAATTTCATCAGAAAACTGGATAGAGAGAAAATTCTCCTGCTGCTCTCTTACATCCTCTCCAAATGACCTGTTACTACAACGAGACTTGCATAACCAAAGCTAACAGCAACACAGCTTGTCTTCCCAAGACTGAACATATGCTCATAGGCCAAGGAAAAAACCTGCTTGAAAGATTGCATGTAATAGTACCATCTGTTGACATCTACAATACCCTTTTATTTACAATTCAGAGTTAGCACCTACAGGTCAATAATTTTGAGACTTTGTTGTGCTAAACTTCCTGCAAATACACAGACATGACAGTCAGCATCTCTAAATGCTTGTATGCAACACAGAAGCCCCAGCAGTTACCTACCAACTAACAAAATAATGGCAATTTGCATGGAAAAGCTTTGTCAGATGTATTTTTCTAAGTGGGATTTTTGTTTCTAAACACCTAATGTACAACATCCAAATTAAAATGGCAAATTTGTGTGAAATAATAATTCCTCTCATTTATTACGAGCTTTTCAAAAGGGGAGAGGGAGAATATTTATAGCCAGGATTACCAGCCAGTATGAGAGCTGAAACAGTGGCAGGCATCTGTTGAAGATGACAGTGATCCACTGAGTTATGTCAACACGGGCAGAGCGTAGGGAAAAGAAGTGACCACAGAAGCAGAAATACAGTTGAGGAACAATTCTGACAACATAAGAAAATCGAGGAGGCAGAAGAAAAAAAATGACTGGCAAAGCAGCATAGAAGGAGAAAGGACAAAAGGACTGTGAAGTTGAAGATAACAAAATAGACATTTGCCCTGGCAAGGACTAAAGACACTGCCAGCTAAAATAGGCTCCACTACTGACAGAGTACGAGCTGGAATATTGGGAGTAGCTGCTAACAAAGTGACAATATATGGTTTAACTTTTAAGTTGCCCTGTGTGGAGCCAGGAGTTGGATTCATGGATACTTGTAGTCCCTTCTGATTCAGATTATTCTGTATTTCTCTGAAAATGGTCGTTCCTTTCTCACCAACAGAGCACTTGCAGTCCTCATCTGACTCTCCACCTGCTTCCTCCCACATTCCTTTCCTTCTTATGCAAATAATGACCCAGCACCTTCACACCAAGACAGAAAAATTCATTTTTAAAAGGCTTAAGCCAGCTCTAAGAGGACACTTAGATGGTAATAAGAGAAAACAGAAGAGAGAATGACATTTGCACTGCAGGAAGATTAGGAAAGGAGAGGTCAAACATCTGTAGGAGACATACTGACATATTCATAGAATCACAGAATAGTTTCATCTGGAAGAGACCTTCAAAATCAAGTCCAACCTTATTCCTAGCCCTCTTAGAACAATTAAACCAGCTCTAAAACACCTCCAAAATGGTGACTCCATCACCTCCCCTGGGCAGGCTATTCCAGTGCCTGACAACCCTTTCAGTAAAGAAATTCTTTCTAATATTCAGCCTGAACCTCCCCTGGTTCAGCTCTGGGCCATTTCCTCTTGTTCTATTGCTCGTCACTGGGGAGAACAGACCAACTCCTGCTTCGATACAACTTCCCTTCAGGTAGTTGCAGAGAGCAATAACGTCTCACCTCAGCCTTCTTTTCTCAACAGTCCTAGTTCCTTCAGCCTTTCCTCATGAGACACATGCTCCAAACCCTTTACTAGCTTATTAGCCCAACTCACCACCCACCCCAACACCTCAACATCCTTCTTGTAGAGAGGGGCCCAAAACTGGACACAGTATTCGAGGTTCAGCCTCACCAAAGCTGAGTACAGAGGAATGACCACCTCCCTGCTCCTGCTGACTACACTATTCCTGATACAGGCCAGGATGCTCTTGGCCTTCTTGGCCACCTGGGCATACTGCTGGCTCACATTCAGCTGTCTGTCAATCAACACACCCAGGTCCTTCTCTGCCTTGCAGCTCTCCATCCGCTCCCCCCAAAGCCTGTATCACTGCTGGGGGTTGCTGTGGCTGAAGTGCAGGACCCGGCCTTTGGTTTTCTTGAAACTCATGGAATTGGCCTTGGCCCAGCAATCCAGCCTATCTACATGTCTCTGGAGAGATTCCCGTGAGCAGGTCAGCACTTCCACCCAGTTTGGTGTCATCTGCAAACTTATTAAGGGTGCACTCTGTCCCCTTATCCAAATCATTGATAAGGATGTTAAACAGGACTGGCCCCAGTACTGAGACCTGAGGTTAGCACTCGTGACTGGGCACCAACTGGATTTAACTCCACTGACTACAGCTCTTTGGATGTGTCCATCCAGCCAGTTTTTCACCCAGGAATGTTTAAGAATGTTTAAACATGAATGCTTAAGATATAACTTTGTTGTCTTAATTTGATTTTTTTTAAGAGAGGTTTATCTAGTTTTCCCATAGCATAGGTATCAGTTTAAGATTATAATAGGTAAAGGGCAAGCACCCACTTTTATCCCAGTAGCAGTATTACCCATCTTCTATTGCACTGCCTGGAATTCTACCCAAGAGGTCTCTGTGCTCACACACTGCCAGTTGGCTCTGCACTATGCACTGATAGCTCTCCAATAGTACCAGGTTTTATGCTTCACCTTCCCCTAGAAAGGCATCATTCTTTGCTGCAGTGCCCATTGGCCAGCTTTTCTCTTCACCAAGCTGCATTATATAGTACTTACTCTAAAAAATGCAACCCTCCCTCCTGTCCTTGATTGCATTGTCCTTTACCCATCAGGGATGAAAGTTAGATTTTAAATATTTAAAAAGTTTCACACCAAGGATCCAACTCCTTTTAGAAGTGCAGAGAAAAGTGATTGACTCTGCACCACACTAGATTACCTGTGGGATCCTATGTATTGGGCAAAATTATGCTGATTCTAATGCAAGGAAAAAAAAAAGAGCATTTCAGGTGGCTTCCACTGGTTTTAATGAGAGCCATACATGCAATGTATGTGCTGTGTGAAAAGCACAAAGGAGCCCAAAGACACTTTATTCCTCACACAATTTCTCAAGACATTTTTATGCCCTTCTTCCTCAAATTCCAACAACACTGACATTTGAATAGCCAGTAAGTATTAACTCTTACTCCTGTGAAATGTGTCATGGTATCTTAATAGCTTTCTTCCTTAACACAAGTTCCTCTGTGGGAGAGCATCTCCCAAGGGTAACACTGCTCATGCCACATTGTGAATTCTGTTTGGTACCAGATCTGGTAAAACCACAGTCCCAACTTTGACTGTGTCTAGTTGACTAATTAGTGAGAACTAATAGCAGCAGATCTACATATTAAAGCCAAAGACATTAAGGTTCCAAGATCCACAAAATACACATTTCATAGGATTTTATTTTGTAATGTAGTTCTGTGAATCATCATTCAAGATGAGGACAGTTGTGTGCTCCACTTCATGATGTGGAGCAAAGAATGGTAGAAGGGAATAGATTTATTTTGAAAACATAACCAGTCCAAATGAAAATACTATTGTAGGGACACCCTTTGACTTCTTATTTCTAAAAAATATATGCTTAGCATTCTGAGCACTCTTAACATTTACCTCCTGAAGGACTTGCAAAATTAATAAAAATTTCAGAATGCATTTCCTGTTCTCAACATTAAAATAAACATTAAACTAATAACTGCAGTGACATTATCTTTCTGAGAACTGTTATGCTATTGGGCGTTTTCTGTCAAATAAAATCAATAACTCTATCACTGATATTAGTGCAGTTGATCTTTCTCAAATAATGGATCAATGTTGCAAATTGAAAAAAAATACCACTGTGAGGGGGAGGCACAGAAAATGGCACATCAAACAGGAAAAGACTTGTTACTCCTCATTATTTATTGAGCAACCCATAAACCAGAAAAAGTCGCATGAAAAGCTGTATATATATACCATTGTTTTGTCCTTTTAATTTAAGCTTCACATAAAATTGAGTAATTTCTAAGCCTCCCCTCAGTGTTATTTTTGCCCACAGTTGTCTCCTCTAATAGCTACTCTATCTCTAATAATCCATTTTGATCATCTAATGCAACAAATTTTTCCTACAGTTGCAAATTATGTCAGTATAATGTAATTCATTTTTATTATTTCTTATTCAAAGATATAATTCCTGGACACACTTGGATACTTGCTGCTTTAATCACCAATATAAATGGTAAGAATTAGACTTTAAATTCATCCTTTTCCAACAAATATTTTTGTATTTGTATAAAGCCTTTAAAGAGCAACTGCTATTTAGATAAAATATCAATTAAGTGGAAAAAAAAAAAGAAATCTTGATCAACTATTCTGCTGAAACCTACATACCATTATTCTCACAGCAAAACAGACTGTTTTTCCAATAAGACATGTTGATGTCTACATGTATTTTATGGCTTTAAAACATTCTGTAATCACATTTTCTGCAACAGAATTTAACTGTTTAATCCTAGGCATCATAAACTATAATTAGTCAGCAGCTAATATTTTGGAAAGTAGAGAGCAACATGTCACTTACTTAAAACCCACCTTAGAAAAGGAACTAGTTCTGAAGATATAACAGATACATTTAATAAACATAATATTAAAATTTATTAGCCATTTGCAAATAAAAGCAATAGACCATCCAGGCTTAGAGGTATTCTGGATCCTCCAGCTAAAGTCCCGGGGCTTAAATATAGGTAATAAAGACTAGAATCAATTGTTACTAGACTAGAATACACTTGTTAGTATTACTCCAGAATAATCCAACGACTGACCTCTGAGTAATCACGTTTCTATGTGCCAAGTAAAGAGCTTACTCCCTTCTTCAGTATATTCACTCTGTGTAGAACAACACTCGTCTCCCAAGATTGAACTCAGTCCAGAAGCATTTGCAACCCTGTGGAAGTTTAAACAGAACAGTGAGAGCTGTTTAACATTTTCAGAAATTTTATTTTAATGGTTTCATAAAGTTTAAAATATAACAAAATCATTCTGCTTGCAGGTCTCAGTAAGTGCCATTCAAACCACACCTACATACTTGACTGCAGTCTGAATTGCATTTTATCTATAAACCAGTGACTACTGGGTGCAATGTAGGGATGGACGAGTAAGTCAGCCCAGGGCCAGACCACTGTATAGGTTTAAGAGGCACACCTGCTTCTAGGATAACTCCACAAGCAGATGAGAACCCCAAGGGATAACCCTAAGTTTTCAAGCCTTCTACATCATACAGAGCATGGTCTCCTCACTACTACGGGTGATGCGAAGAAAGTGATATTATAAAGCCACTACCATATGCTTCTGATTCAGGATTTAAAATTCTCCAGGGTCTGCTTGAAAGCTAATGGCCCTCTGAATATATCATCTAAACCCATGGCACTCTGGCGACACACCACATAAGTCACTGTACCACAAGACACACCATCTCCTTGAAAAATGTATGGGGCAAAAGAACTAAAGATATGCCAAAGTTCCCTCTGTGACAGATGAGGCTAGATTTCAATAACATTCCATGATACAAATAGAGAAACAGTCTCTTTGTACAAGTTCTCAGATGAGAGTTCCTTCACTTGGATTCCAGATCTGGGGTTCTAATAGTTAATTTTATTAAGCCACCAGATGACTCTTCAATGGCAATCAAAAAAGTAAATTGACTCTTACACGTTATTAAGAAGAAATCAGAGACCAAAACACCATTATGCAGTTCATGGTGGACTGTTATCTTAAACACCATTGACTTTTGGTCTCCCTGTCCTCAAAAAGAATGAAATATAACAATGGAAAGTGCAAAGAGGGCTGACAAAGATGAGGAAAACATTAAGTAGCTTTGTATTAGAATCAACAAGGGCTACTCAGTCTTAAGACGGAGGGATAATTTTAATGGAAGTCTAGAAAAATGAAGGGTGTCATGGATAATAAAGCATACCAAATAACACATGCAGAAGGCATGTTCCAAACAACTGAAAAGATGAGGACCTTCACAATGTTCAGGAATTATGCTGAGGAAGAAATAAAATAATAGATGCTTTCTTCATTAACAGGAATTCCTTTTTGTTCAACATCTTGAGTAAATCTCAGGAAAAGAAAACCAAACCAAATCAGGCAAGAGTGAGTTCAACAGGAAATCATAAATCAGTAAAATAAGGATTCCTTAAAAAATAGGTCAGGTTATATTGCAATATTAATCCTCCTCTAACTACAGGTCACTTCATCTACATTCTGTTTTCTTGCATTACAAATGTCTTCAAGTATCAGAAATTATTTTATGCAGAATAAGTATCATATTAGTGTCTAAGCAGTTCAGACAACACAGAACTCTTGTTCAGCATTGAAATGTTTTCTCATATGTTGAAAAAGGAGAGGGATATACACACATATGAATATGCACTACATAGGGAGTTACTGATGAAGCAGAATAAATGGGTCACACAGTGTTTTTAGAAGTCTGCTACTGTGAAAATACATGCCCACTAATGGGATGTAAAACCAGGTTCTCAGTAAGTAGGTCATGCAGCATTTTTATAGTCTATTAGAATGTACACATGCATACTAATGGAATACAAAACTGGATTCTGTAAAAGTAAGAAGATTAGAGAGACCAAAAAAATCCTATGACATGGATGGGGTCTGAGGAGGTTGCTCTATTAGGCATCTGTATATATTTGTCAGGGATAATCTGTTTCCTGAACTATTCCTGTCTCTTTTCTTATGAAGTTGTTTGGAACAGCCTCTAGGGGAATCATGCTTTTCTGTTAGCTCAGAGCAATATAGCTCACTTCTAAAACTGGATATTAGAAAGTAATTCTGCCTCTAGAGACCATTACTTTAAGCAGTCCAAAGTTTGAGAAAAGGAAGCCAAAAGATGAGAGAAACAAAAGTAAGCATAGTCATATTTAAAGCTATCATTCATTCTCCCATAATTTTATTGACAGACTAATTGAGCTTGCTCATAAAATAAAGACCACCTTGAGTTGGTATAATGTATATCTATTAAAAATAAAATTATAGCAATAAAATATAAAGGATGTAAAATAATGTGACCAAAATATAAGCAACTTTCTTCTGCACTTCTATTTAAGAAGACAAAATATTTCTATATAATGCTTACTTGAAATTTTGTATATTCAAATATATGTGAAACCTACCAGACAAGTTCATAATTTCTACTCCTAAGAGTGATTTGCCACAATAAAATTAGGAGATATTGAAGCAAGAGATTTCTGAGGTGTGAAAATACAACCTCACTTTAAGAAGCAAATTGAAATATCTCAAAAGTGAAAATATATTGGTCTGACTAGCTGCAACTTTGCATACCAGATCATAGCTGCACTGGCACCTAACTACCAAAAACCTAAATACATTCACAACTTAAGTGAAGATGTAGTACTTGAGTGCAAGTTCTGTGCCTTGGCATTGCACAAGTAATTTTTTAATTATTTTTGAAAGTAGGCTGCCCCAAATGAAAGACATATCTTTCAACACAAGAAGCTTGCTGAGACCCTCCATATTTCCTTAATTTAAGAAGCACTAATTCCTTTAAGAATGAGAGTACATTACAACCTGTCATTGATATGATCTTAACGCCTGTAAGATAGCACATCTGTATCTTGCCTGACACTTGACAGCCTAACTACTGATTTGAATTGTATGCATTTGTACATTCTTCATAGATTCCACAATGTCTGCCTGACTGCACTGACAGACAACTAATAAAGAACTTCTAAAACTGTCAGAGGTAGATGCAAATGCATTTTTTTGGAGTTGCATCTTATAGAATCAAAAAAGCAATCAAATCAGGGGGAGAATTTCAGGGAAAAAATAGCTAAATTTTCCATCATTATTAGTTTAGTATTTGGGATTTTGATCAAATACTACTTCAGATTATTCTCTCATCCTGACAGTCTTGCATTCCCATTAACCATAAAGCACAGCCAGGCAACTGGAACCTAACATAGGAATTACATACTTAATATTTCAGTTACTTATCAGTGACATCAATGAGGAAGGGCATCTTAGGAGCAGGAGTAGAAGATGGTAATATTTTTCAATCCCAGAAACCACTTCATATTTACAGGGGAAAAAAAGAAAACTTTTTAGAAATGAAAGTTACATTTAGCTAAAAGAGACAATGATACTAATCACAGGTATCTAAGGTTGATAATCTCCCCATAGACAACAGCAACTTTCATTCATTCAATATCCTTTCATTTCTTTCCTTGGCTACTAGTAAGTATAGCTAGGATGCAGCACAAAGCAGGCATGAACCCAGCACAAATGATAACATAGAAATCCAAATAATACCCTCACTGAAAGAACTCGGATGAGAAAGGTTGAGAGGGTAGAAGCTGAGTTTACTTATTTTGGGAAGAGAAAGTTAGAAAGCAGTGATATTTCCAAATTCTATTATTCTGTGATACTGTATGTTTACTGATGAACAGGAGCCATTAGCATGAGAAGGGGTAGCTTTAGTTTCCCTTCAAATTAATAAATTAATCTGGCAGTCACATTTTTCTACTGTTAGCTGTTTCTACTTACAAAATTACATCTCTTGTTGAGGTTAAATAATTCCACATTTTCAAACATTTCCAATAAATTTCCAGCAAATAGTTGATGCAATCAACAGATGCCAGTACAAATGTCTAGTTTTGATAACAGAAAAATACTTCATAAACGCTTGTATCAGACTAATTGCAATGGTTAAACATTATAACACACTTACAGACTTACCACCATCTTTGCCAAATTTATTTCTAGATCAGAACTTAGAACTAAAAAAGTTTGATGAGATTTCTGTTCCTTTCTATCCTTCAGTTCACAAGCACTCATGGTATTTTGCATTACAAGCTAGGATTCAAGCTAGAAAGTGTAGCTCCCTAAATAAATAATTCCATCTGTAAACTACTGAATTCAAACAATTCCCTCAAGATTTTTAATTTGTACAGTAACACAAACGTTTTTGTGGGCATAGCATTAGTTTATGTTTCATGCCACCCTCTCACCCTGAGGACAGAGGAGCTCACTCCCACCAGGTTAACCCAGCAGAAGATGACTCACACCACAAAACCAGGTCCCATTTCCATTATTTCATAGAACTCTTCTGCATGGAAAATAAATATAAGGAAATCTTCTTTGACATACCAGATTCCAAAAGACACAGAGAAGAAAGCTGCCTCCATCTTGCACACCAACTTCCTGAGGGCAGTTCCTCCCCTGACACCATTTCGTCTTCTCTCAGGACACATCCCTGTTTTATGAAACATCCCAAACCATACTGAGTTTGGTAGGGGGCCTGCTGACACCTTCTCATGCCTCAAGTCCCTAATAAAGCAGGAAAAAAAAATAGCACATTTTTAACAGAGAAGTCTCAGAGGTACTAGGAACAGGAATCTGAAGTTAATTTATTGACAGCCAGCCCAGTAACTGAACTGCAGCCTTGAAGATCCAGCTACCAGCACTCCCCAGCTACATCCTGCCAGCTCCAGAACCTTCCTCTCTGGCAGGTGCTGCCCCACCCAGGGAGGCTTCCATCAGCCATTCTCACCTGCCACCGCTCAGCAGGGCTCCCCACAGCTCTCTGCCCCTCAGCAGAGCTCCCCTCACCCCAGCACCCCACAGCAGCTGCAGCCTCTGAGCTCACCAGGGGCTCACCCTGGTGCCCCTCTCTAGCCCCCATGGGGAGAGGTGTTCCCCTTTTTTGCCTCATTTTAGCCCATGTGGGCTCATTTTAGCCCATTTTGGCCTACTGTGGGCAGTAATCAGACCATCCACTCTCCCTGTCTGAGCTGCACACACTTAGCACAGCCTCATGTCCAGAGCTGAAGGAAAAGAATCCAAATATATTTGGTTTGGGGTGGAGATTTATGGGGTTTGGTTTTTTTACTTTCAGAATTATACCAAGCTTGATAATACTCTTTACTGTTTTGCTGTGATGTAATTGTGCTGCATGAACATTACAAAGACAATTAAACATTTGTATTTCTTTAACCTAAAAGAACAGATCTTGTTTCCTATATAAACTCTGTCTCCTTGTTCTAATTCATACTCTCTCCCCTGTCTCATGAAAACCATAATTTCTAGTTAGCAACAACAGTTGAAGGGGGATTGTGGGGTTTGGGTTTTTTTGTCTTTTTTTAAAGAGCGGGGAAAGAGAATACAGTACAATTGTAAAAACTCAGTACATGAAGGCAAGCAAAGCATTGGAAACTAGAAATAAATCAGATAATGCAGAAAGAATTATATGAATAATATAAACGCATATTATCAAATATCACTGATCTTGTGAGCTAACTTGCAAGATTATATTGTTTATATTATAGTTTTAAAAGCTTTTGGAACATTCAGGTACCTGAATGGTAAGTAAGTAATTAATTGCCTGTCACTTCTGTTCGTTTTCATCCACAAATAACTCTAAAGTCTCAGCAATGTCAAGGGAGCAACAGGCTCTAGAGTGAGAAAATTTATAGACTACATCCAAAATGCAAATGACATTGCCAGAATTTATTGACCCAGACCCAGGTTTAAGGTTCAGTTTGAACTGGTCTTACCGCACATGGGGAAGACTTGCAACATGGAGTTCATTAAAAGTAAGGCAAATGCATTCTGTTCTGCTCCTGGATGTGCAGGAGATGGTTTCACTTCTCGTCAGCTTACAACTCTTACAAATTCCCCTGCATGTTTGATTTCAGTAGAATTCCCAAAGTAAACCACTTCACAAGGGTTCTTGACTTTCATCAGCTAAAAAAGAAAAAAAAAACCACCACCCCACACTTCTAGTGCTGGCAGAAACAGAATGTTTTCATCTAAAATTGTATTCTTATTTCTGATACCTTTACCCTGAGAAGTTTGCCTTAGGAATCAAGGGATATGAATGTCCATTCAAATATCTCTTTTTAACTTATACCTCAGATTTGGTCTGAAACAAAGGTTTTGACATAACAAGAAACACCTCATGTTACTTCTAGCTCTAAGGAATCCAGAAATAACTAAGGAAAGAGTAATACTCAATCAACATTCAAAATAAAAAGAATGCAAAATTCACAGTAACCTATCTGCATAGGCTGCTTCTAAGCAGCAGCTAAGGTAATACATATGCAGCATGTCAAATAATGTTAAAATTGCTGCTGTTGGTCAGAAATAAAGTTAAGGTCATCTGAAACCACAACCAACCTTTTTGCATGGCATTCTGTAGAAACACATGGTTTACCACCCACTCTGTAGGACTACCTTTCAGTGTGAACTGTTCTATGAAAGAATAGAAAGCACTCCAGTGCCTAGAAGTACAAATTCTTTTTCATGCTGGAGGACTGAAGCAAATTCCTCTAAGAAATAATTTGCATTGAAATCCCACTAGGTGACCTTATGGAATCATCTTACCCACATCCTATGAGTTTTCCTGCAAAGTCTCAACAATTTAAAGCAGATAATTATAAAGGGGTTCATTTTTCTTTCTGAATTGTAGGGTTTCTTTCTAGCCTTACATATGCACTGCCTGAAGGTGACCTGAGGCTCAGTGGCAACAGATGAACAACACTTAATTCTCAGGGGTGCATTTTAGATATATAGCAGATAAGTGGTTTGTGTGGAAAACCTCTGTCAGACTCATTAAATAAATAGTGATTTCTCAGAGGAATATAATAACTCTTCTTGAATTAGCACCCTTAAAACCAAGAACCATTCTTATAGACGCACAGCATTACTCTGTAATACCCCATTTCATAGGCTACCTCAGTGGAAAATAGTTAAAAGTCTACTATATGTTAACTTTTGAACAGGTTTTCTCAACATTGAGTAGCATTTCCAAGATCTCACCATTAACTTATCTTCTACCTCAAAAGTTGTTTCATTAAAGACATTTTCAGTTTAGTTTTGTTTAGCTTCTTTGTTCTGTCCTGAAAACAATAATCATTTTTTGGGCAAATGCTATTATTTAAGCACATATAATGCTAAAAACCTTGCCAAGAGTAAACACGTAAAATAAATTTAGGTCTGAGAAGAGAACAAAACCACACACTATACAAATTTAAAGAGAATAAAACAGCTGTTTTCTTCCTATCCATTTTTTCCAAATTTCCATTCAAGGGATGAATAACAACAAGACTTCTAAGTAGTACCATAACAGCTTTTTGGGTATGTCAGAAATGGAGGAGAGAGGAATGGAGTTTTGGTTTGAGGAGAAGAGTTGGGGTATTTGTTTATTTTTTAGTAAGTAACACCTAAGAAACACAGTTAAATTCCAGGAAATATGGAGTTGGTCTGTGAATCTAAAATAATGATCTGAGTTTTTGTAAAAACTGCAAATTCCAGAAAGACTTGCTGTTTCATCACAAATATTAATTTCAACTTTTAAATCTCTGAAGTTCTTAGACAGGAATCATTACATTCTTCTTAAACTCAGACTAAGTGGTTATAAGAAGGGCAAATTATTCAAAGGCCAAACCTCTCACTGACCTTTCTAATTCAATTAACAAGAAATGGTCTCCAATTGATGCAATTTTAAACAAGGAGATATTCTACTCTGATATCGATCCATCTGGTTCCTCAGCATGAAAATACTTGCCAAAGTACCCAGTTCACAACAGTCACTTTTTCATGGGAAAATTCCATACCCACTTTTTGCAATAGAAAGATAACAATTTTGGAATGACAACTGAAATTCACTTGAATAAGTGCAAATGCAGGGCACAAAAACTTGACACATTGTACAAACAAGGTAGACTTCACACTATGTGCAGTACTGAAAGAACATTCATATTTTACATAGCACACAGAGAAATAAATGAGAAAGAAAAGATGTAGGCTGACTGCAAAGGAAATTGGTCATGATGAGAGTCCTAGCATGGAACTGCACTGCCTTTTACTCAAATGAAGAATGAAAGTATTTTCATGCTGATTTGCCTATAATGTCAAAGAATGATATGGAGAAAGTTAGTAGGAATAATTGCTCTACTCTTCTGGTTACTTCTAGCTGAAATGTTCACATCTGTATGTGATTCATGGAAATCTGTCACCATCATCACATCTCAAAAGAAGGAAAGGTTAATATACAGCACTTTTACCACCCTATATTGTCAGAAGAAAACAGAAAACAGAAAATCTAAAACTAGCCATTACACCTTACAGAGCCAAAAGCTGCCAAATAGTAATGCAACTGTCAGAGGGATCCCAGAAGAAAAGCGATCTGGCTGGCCAAGTCGAAAAGCCCGAAGCAAAAACCTTTCAGCAAAACATATATAAACAAAGGAGTTGTCTCATTCATTGTCTCATCAGTGATGGTGAGGAATGGAGAGCAAGAACAGAGGAGAAGGAGAGCTCCTCTCAGAGATAGACAGGAAGGACATGCAAGTCTCAGTGTTGACTGGATTGTACCTACAGACATTTCAGTGGATATGTCAAAATCATTTCTTTTAATAAGAATCCAGAAAAATGTAATAGATCTCACAACTTTGCAAAAACTTTCCAGCATCTCTGCTAACCATGTTCACCTCTGCAGTGTGCATGTGGGCAATCTCAGGACACCATCTTTTTTTCACTCTGCTCTATTCACAAATAGGCAAGATTATCTATTGTCCAATAAGGTGGAAATTTAAACTGCACTCTGAAAGCACAAGCTACGCTTTGATATTATTATTGTAACGATACAATAAGGTCAATCTTCATGCAATATGGAGGGGTTTTTAAGCAATGAATATAATTCAGTGAGACATTCTGAAAGGTGACATAGTGCTCCTCACATTGAATCACCTATACATTAATCCACAAGAAGAGTATGGCCTTATAAAATGAAATATAACAGCACAACTATTACTATTGTCAGAGAGCATCCCAGTAAACTGAATTCAGAGGTATGCAGTGCATTTCTGAAGAGTCAGCAAAATGTGACACAGCCCTTTATCACTATTTCTAAATGTAAATACAATTAATTATAATTATATATAAAGTTTCTGCCTCTTTGGAAGCTTCAGTTCTAGGCAAAAGCAGAATATTAACACAATAATGAACCTATTAGAAATTCTTTGTTGAGGTCCTTAAAGCTAAATAAAGAATACATATTTCAGAAACACCATGAAACAAAACAGAAAAGAATAATAATTTTCAGTATTTCCTCATCTGTTGATTTTTAATTAGTAATATTTAAGACTAGAATCATTTAAATATGAATTGCAAGGATGTGGGATGTGCCAAGAAGTTCAGCGTTTAATCTTTCATGCTTTAAGATCTGTTTAAATATTAATTTGTCATTTCTGAGTAGATTTAACAGATGGGACTCTCCAAAGATTTTCTTGTGGCAGTACAAGGAACATGTTGAAAATGGGTTGTGGTGCTTTATATGCTCTCTAACTACGTGTGCATAGCTTGTTTCTGCTTTTCCAATGATTCAATGAAAGTCATTAAAAGATGCACTCACAACTTGTTTCTCATCCTCTTTTTGTTTTCACAAATTATCAGTAGAAAAGGCTATGCCTTTTGTGAGATTTCTGTTACTCTCTGGAAATGCCCTCACATAATTTTTTTTTTTTTTTTTTCCTCAGTCTAGCCTGCTTCTATGCTACAGAGATTGATGATAGCATACTAAGTTACTTATGGTATCTTAGTAATTATATAGTGGCATGCAGATCTATCCAACCTGGTTCTAATAACCTCATTCTGGCAACAGAATTATATCAGTATTTTCCTGGCTATTTACATCCTTCTCCATTTGTAGGTCTTATATGACTTTCTGTCCTGAGAAACATGTAAACACTTAGCCACAAAATGAAAAAAAAAAAAAAAATCACTAGGCGTTTGTTTCAGTCCAGGGGGAAAGTTTATGTTCTAGCTATGTAGTAAGACTGTACTGGAGAAAGTGGAGAATGATATGTTCCTTCTTTATCCTTAGCCTTGCATTAAAAATCAATCAATGAATCAGAACAACTTGAGGTGTGTTATTCAATTGCTTTAAACTAAATTGAGGAGGTTTAACAGTCAATACAAGAGGGGTGAAAAAATCAATCCTTTTCTTAAGTTACATACAGTCCTTCAGTTGTGCTAAGATCGAGATGAGGTTCTGCTGTGATGCAGCTAGAAAGTCATGGTGCGTTCAATTTACAGGAACAGGCATCAGCAGGAACTGAGTACAAGTTTAGTTGTACCACCTCTCCAACTCCTGCTGCTTTGTCTCTCAGTCGCTATCCTTGGCCACTGAATGCTGCTCCTTTGTTTCTAATCTCAGACATCAAAACATGTGCTAGACCATGGTCCACTTTCTGTCTTACTCTTGAGCCTTATACTTAAATCCAGTAGATTTATACTTACATCCAAGCAAACCAAATTACTAACTTTCAATATCTGCAGGGTATTTTATCAGAACATTTCCTACTGTCTCTTACTGCCATTTACTTCCCAAGCAATAGGTAAATTCAGAGAAAAACAACTCTGTGACTGCAAGCAGCTGCAGCTCTTCTAGTGAATGCACAGTCTGTCCAAGCTGTGGCAGCCAATGGATCATTCATTAGCTCCATCTGGGTACTCACACAAAGGCTGTGACACAGCTGAACACCATCTATGAGGCTGCCTCAGGCAGAACATTTGGATATTTTTTTGAGTAGAGGATATCTATAATCAGCTTTTTGTCAGAACCCAGTGGTGTCTCTCATGCATGGAAATCAATAAAAATATCCAACTGTTGCCCAAGTCTTTATTATATTCATATTTTAAATGAAACAGAGCTTCAAGTAAAATGCTGCTTCTGACTATGCTTTGGTATAACACATCATTTCAGAATCTATCTTCTGCATTTCTATGGTGTGACATATATATTCATACACTGAAAATGCTTCAGTTATACAAACAAGAGAAAGAAAAACCAAAACAAAACAACAAAAACCCATGTGGTTTTGTTTGCATATAAAAGTTCATGGAAATCAAAACATAATTTTAATTTTGGTTTTCTCTAATCTGTGGAAAAGAAGTTGAATTTGATCACCCATTTGCAAAGGGAGTCTTTGAACATTTTAAATTAATTAGGAATAGTCTACCAAGATCTTTCACTTAGCCATAATTTTCTTCTTGGAGTCTGAAAACACAAGAGAGGATGTCAAGTGGAATGCCACCTGGAAGAATTTTTGAGTCCACCAAGCAGTCATTCTCTTGGCCATTACACTGATCTCTCAGAATAAAAATGTTTTCTCTTCCTATGCTCTCATTTCTCTAGGGATCTATTTACATTGTACATATAAATCTATGAAAGACAGATTGTATGAGAGATTACCTAAAATAAAAGCTTCTAATGTATTTTTAAATTTAAATGTACATCAAAAATGTATATTTATCCTAAGCTGAAAGATGTGTAATCTTTTTATTAGTTTGTATTAGTCTGTCCTAAGAAAACATACTAGTATATTTTTAATTCTCTGCTTTGTGAAGGTTTCTAACTAGTCCACTTCAGTCGAAATGGAAAAGAAGTTTCTTCTCAGGTTTTTTCTTGATAACAACTCAGTGTGTCTTCCTCAGGTCAGATATCAAAGGTCTGAACATTGATCCAAAAGACAGAAAAGATCATTGTGCTAGATTATATGATCCTGCTCTGGCAGGAGGGTTGGACTTGAAGATCTCCAAGGTCCCTTCCAGCCCCTGACACCCTGTGATACCTGTGATACCTGTGACAGAAAGTAATGCAATGATTATTCTGGAGTACACACCAAAAAGATATGAATCATCAACACTTATGATAAGGATACATAGTAAGATAGAGGACTGAAAGTTGAAATATTCTGAGAAAATTAAACTGGGATAGTCACAGTGGGGTTTAGATAAGAAAATATGTAGTTAAAATGACAACAAGGATTTTTTTAAACTTTTCTGTATAGTAAAGTCTCTTAGGCAATGAGATCATATCACCATCACTCATTTCTGAACACATTGACTACATCTCATTATGACGCATTAAAAATGTCTGATTAGGAACAACTTTGTGCCAGAGAGACAAGAGGTGAGACAACCTTCCAGCTTGAATTTGTACTTTTAAAATTATAGGCATGTTCTTGGTTTAATACTGAAGACTAGAACTGCACTAAATTCCTCTTACATTATCTATATCTAAAGTATTTAGCTGGTTCAGCAGAGAAAATACTTTTCTTGCTTTACAAAATGCTGAGTTCTCTATGTACCCTTCCAAGGCAGGATTGAAGGGGATTAAACCACCAGACATGGGTCCAGTGCTTTTTAAACATAATTTCTCAGTTTGGGGCTCCAATACAGCAGTTACACACATTTGCATAATTTTAGCCAGAATTTTCCTAAAGAAATTTGCTATCTGCATACCTGTCCTGCTGAAATGGGTTGATAAATCAGAGCCAAGGAGCCCACAGCTCTACTTAAGAAATTGTTAGTCATTCTACAATAGTGCACTTTATCAATCCCTGTATAATTTATAATCCAGAATAAACCACAAATATCTCCATCAGAAAAAAAAAAAGTCAGAAGGGATACTTTTCACTAAATGTTCCTGCAATCCCTTTCAATTTTGGTAAATCCCAACTTCCTTTTCAAATTGCTTAGGATATCATTCAGACCTTTATTAAGTAAAATGTAACTCTGTAAGAAGGTAGTTTTCAGATATAAATTCATATTTCTTCCTTTATGCATATCAATTTCTTTAAATTAGGGAATGTCATTGAAAAATATCATGGCATAGCATAATTAGAAATATACTTAATCCCCATTTGATAGATGAAGAAAATTATAAACTTTCATAACCGTAATAATAATAGGGGCTACATGTCATTCAATTTTATATTGCATCACAAAATTAAAGTGTATTTTCTCCTATCTGAAGTGGACATAAACTAGTTTTTTAGTATTCCCCGACACTCATTGCAGAACTACAATTACACTTCCCTTTCATTTGCAGAATTTGAATAAAAGCATAGAATTCCTGTATCTACAGAAGAGAGATGTATTTTCACATCTCATGTTGTTGTTCAAAATTACTAAATTATGTCTGAGGAACTACTAAATATTTCAAGCAAGTGCCAGAAAAGTCGGAAAATGCTTTCCAAAAGATGAAAAATTCAGGAAGTTTGATCTTCTTAAATCTCAGTCTCCAAAATTAGATTATATTAGAACTCAATATCCTATATGATGCACAACAGATTGTAAAGTGTTTAGACTGCAGCTCACATTTTTTTAAATAAATGAATTTGAGGAGAAAAATATTATGATTTTCAATCACTGACACTGTAAAATTGATTAAATTATTCAAAATGAGACCTTCTTAAAACCACTTGAATCATATGCTTATTTGCATTTTTGTTGAAATATAATAATGAGATTAAGATTTAGAAAGGAAAATATATTTCTTCAAAAACATGTTCAGTATAAATAGTAAAAACTTTGTAACAACTTTATAAAAAGGAAATTAAGAAAAAATAATGCATGTTTGGATGTGCAGATCTATCTGTAACTAAAGCAACATGCTATCATAATCAGCGACTACAGTATTAACCAAAGTTAACATTACCTTTTTATTACATTTGTAGCATTAAAACAATATTTGAGTTAGAAAATGTGCTCCTCAATTCACCTTTCTACCTGAACATTTAGATTTTTGATGTAAAATCTTCCCTTCCTACGCTTAAAAAGGATCAAAAGCTTCTCCAAAGATTCAACTTGCTTTTTCCTTCCACCTGCAGATTTCCAGCCATCACTCTTGTGAAAAGAGCACTTGTGATACTCCTAGTCTGGTACAGAGTCTGGCCATGAATCCAGAACAGAAATTTCTGAGACTGGATAGCCCTGACCTAAAATTCTTGTGGGAACTGTTACAGAATCCTTCACACTTAAGGAGATCAATAGGAGCATTTTTATAACTCTAAGCTCTGTATTTACTACAGATCTACAACTCTCTAGGGTAGCGTTCTCAAAGCAGTGAATCACCATTTCCCCCATGAACTCATTATGGTTTCCTTTTATGAAGAACCTAGCTCATGTATTTATCCTGGGCTTGATCCTATGTACATTGAACACCCAGCCTGGGGTAAGGCACTGAGTATCCCACGGTGCAAGCACAACCACCATTACCAAGTCCACACACTAAACTGAGAGAGATAACGTAAGAGAGAAAACTACAACCATACATTATATACTATGTAATAGTATAATATACTATTAAATGATAGTATAAAGGACCTCCACATGTTACATGTACTTTAGAAGGTAGTGGACACCCATGACAATATGCACAAAAACTTCTTTTACATTATCTGTAGTAAAAATGAGTGAGAAAAATAATTACAAAATCAAATTATGTTGGATAATTGTTGTAAAAAGTTCATTCTACAACCTACAAGTCTTCTACCTGTTTTACCTTATTATCAAGAGTGAAAATATGAAGCTTTTAAGCTTTTTTCTATCATGGCCATGATTTTTGCAAATGTACAGGATTCGACTAATTACAACGAAGGCAAAATTACAACATACCCATCAGCCTTTTGCAAATTTAGGTCTAGAGATTTTGTGCTATAGAAATAAAAATTATAGTAATAATTTATAAAAAAAACCCAAACCATCTAATTTTAAAATCAAGTAATACCCAAAGAACATTTAGGTGTAACTGTTAGAATTTTGAACCACTGTTCATCAAACTGTGTCCTTCACTCTTTTCCTGAAAGGGCGAGTCTCTGAAAGCATGGGTACAAAACAAGAAAGGAAATAAAATGATTTAAATGTGACACTATTTGTGGCTACTCAGGTGAATTTTGAATCAAGGACAGTTTTAAGTCCATCTGTGTAGTAAATCCAAGATAGCGTGTCTAACCAAGTACTACTACTTATACAGGAAATAGCTACTCTGTACAAAACAGACTTAATAGAGTTAGGGATATCATATCACAAACACTCCTCAATATGAAAAAGAAGCTCAACATCTTACTTTTCTTTTTTTTTTTTTCTTAAACAGTAGTTTTTCCAAGAATATTATACTTAAAGGCCATGATTATACTTTCTGCTCACAATAACTACAGAAATTCTATAAATATAATAAAAGATATCAAATGTGATTAGTGCAATTACTAAATATGACAACATTAATGTCAGATTTTTAGGATGTAACTTCAGATATCCATCAGATTAGGTTTTTCTGAAAGTGGCTTCAATGCTATCATAATTTCCATTATTTTCAAAATAAATCCCTTATATTGTAAAAGCGTGTTTACTTCAGAGCTGAATGAGTAATTAATACATTTTTTCAACTAATTAAGATTCTCTCAGCAAGTAGATAGCAAATTACTCAATATATTTAAGCTTAAAATATTAAAAACCTTTTTTCAGGGAATTGATTGCATATATTCTGACTATAAACTGTTGTTCCTGGACAGGACAAAATACAAGTATCAAAGGGGCTCATTACACAAGCATTTAAGTATACCCATTGATGACAATACGTTTTAAAAATTAATTTGTCCAGAAAGCCATCTATTTATGTATCAAATATTATAATTACTGGGTTTAGTGAAATTCTGTATTGTGTTACCACACTTGAGTGTATAAGCACTTGCAGAGTAAGCAGAAAAGAAACCTTAGCAATGTCTAGTTCACATCAAAATTACAGTATGTCAGGTTCTTTTAGACCTCGTATTCTTACCTCATTCACCTGGAACTAGTTGTGAGAGTATATGTGCATATTTGCCTCTGTGAGTAGCAAAGCAAGCAACTGTTCCAAACATTGAATAAATGCATGCTAATACATTTACAGTTCTTCACAGGTCCTTTGCTGAAGTGTTCATACTCATTGGAGCTTTAAACATTACTTAAACCAGATTGTTTTGACATCTGCTTCAATGGTCTTTCCACAGAAAAGACACTGGTGAGACATATTGTAAACTTTAACATCTTTTTCAAAAAGTGAAAGAGTGAAATCCTGATGCCTATGATGTAACAAAAGAATCTGAATTACTATTACTATACAGGGTAGGAATACACACCTCCAGTTCTGTTACATTCTGCCACACTAGTATTTAATCTGAAAATGACAATATTTGGGGAGGGAGTTCATGGTGTTGAAACATCAGGAATTGATAAAATAATAACTTCTCTGAATTTTGCATGTATTAGAAGTGCATTCTATTCCTGTTAACATCATGAATTTTAGAATGATCCTTCAGCAAATATGTTTAATCAGGGTCTGACAATGTAATTTTGTACCAATTGCTGCTATATGTTAACAACTCTGGTTTCACATACACATGTATGTCACAGTCCCATGAAATCTCAATGTCTAAAATTGATTTCTTTCCTTACCCAGGTCTTGCTTTGTGCACATAGGCAACTGAGAATGGTTCCAACTTCTCTGGTGTGATCACAAAAGGTCTGAGCAAATATAATACATGAACATCTTTCATAATACTACTTTTCACCATAAGCAACAATTGCAGGTGCCTTATGGAGCTTCATGCAGCTGTACAAACACATGGAAGAGACACTGAAACTAAAGGGGCCATATCATCCATCTCCAATGACTAAGATAACCAATAAAAATGCAGTTACTTGGATCAGCTTCTGCTCATTAAAAAAAAATAAAATAATTTTAAAAACGCTAAAAAAACCCTCAAAAAAACAACAAAAAACCCCAAACAAACAAAAAAATCACAAAAACAACCAAACCACCAAACCCTCCCCCAAAAAACAAAGCACAAACTAATGGCGATTGGCTTAGGATCCACCTCCAAAATTTCAAACTTTCTTCCCACATGCTGGCTCCCATGTGATTTTTCTAAATGAGATGTAGAAAAGAATTAGCCTTTGGAAATGGAGTAAATTCTGTCTTCGTTAGTACCAGTATCATACTTAATATTGACTCTGTGACTAACCTTCCATTCACACTAGAATATATCTGTGTATAAAAAGACCACACATGTTCAGATTAAAGTTATGTATACAGTAACAGTTAATCAAAGTTAACTACTGCAATGTCAAAGAAAAATCCACCCATTGTAAGATACCCAGAGATTTCTGGAAGCAGCCATATTATAAATGACACTCTAACCACAAAATTATACTATTTCCCATTTTTAGTTACCTGTCATGGGATATAATTTGGGAAGACATTTTAAATTTGGGAAGACAGTTTAAATTTATGTCAAAGCTTCTGCTTTGACATAAATATGCAAATAATACACCCAGCATTTTGTCAATGTCTACAGCTTCACAGTCCTTCCAGCACAGACAGGTGAACTGCCCTGAAATACAATCTTCCTCTGCCACACTGACGGATTTTCATCAGATTGCATCTCCAAGAGGAGCTTTGTCATTTCCAGATAAGTTTCAGTTTCATTTCTCATCTTGATGGACTATGGAAACATTTCTGGGTGGCATCACAAAGATAAACTAACAGTGTTTATTTTGCTTTGTTTGTTGTTCTAAATAAATATATAACACTTCCCAATTATCAACTTGAAATACAAGTTGAAAGCCTTTTCAAAATATTTATACTAAAGCTATTCACACAGACAGTGAAGCCATTTTGTAATAGGAGAGTCACAAAGATTTAAAATAAACTGAATTCACATTTTATCAAAAGGCATCAATGCTGCATACACAGGAATAGAAAAGAGACAAATACAGATAAAATAAAGTGGCTTTAAAGGAAACAGTATGGATCTACATCCAAAAGGGTTTAATAATCTCAGCCATTCTCTGGAGTGATGGAATTGTGTCTCTCTTACTATGTCAACCCACAAGCAACCCCAAGGGTCTAGTTATTTCAGGACTGATAATTAGAAAATGTGGTCAGAAAAGACATCTTAGCCTTGCAGCAGGAGCAATTAGCATGGACATAATGACAGTGGTAAAATATTTGGCTTCCAGACTGGAATTAGTTTTAAGATTTTTCTGTTATCCTCACCTGTAAAATATCGAAGTTATAGAGGTGGAAAACTGAGGAATAACCCTTACTCATGATGGAGAAATCATTTTCTTTCTCAGTTGTATAGGTCAGAATAGGCTGGAGAGTCCCTTGCCCTGAGACCTGTGGAATTGCTCCCTGACTTTAGAGATTAGCTACTCTTCCTTGCACCCTGACGGACATTCCTAAATCCCCAGGCCTCGTTCTCCTCTCACTGGCAGCATGGGACATGCAAGGGTGCTGATAGTTTACTTCTTCTGCTCAGTTACAAATAATCTCTCCTGCCCTTTCAGACATGAACTCTGGCCCACCGTAGCTAGTGGTGGCTGTAGTCAACTTTATTCATTAACTCTTTTCTGGAGCATACCTAGCTTGCATTAAGTAACAATGATGATTAATACTGACTTCAGAAAAGCACTACTTTTATAGCTGATGTTGTCTGTTCCAAGAGGTTTGATGTAATTCTTCCCTATAATCAGTGTAGACCCTGAAGTTACACATTACACACTGTAAACCACTCAGAACCACTCATTTTTGGACAGTTAAGCTTAATCTTCCAAAAACAAATGTGTTAATGTAGCTGGTAGATCACTAATATGTATAAGCCTACATGAAAGACATTGCAATGGGAGAAATAAAGGGCTAGTTATTATTCTTCTGTTCTTCAATATACTTGACAGGCATTGTCTGTATCCCATAGGGCAAATCACAGAAGATTTGGCTTTGGAGACTCACAGAGGAAATATATAAAATGGGCAATGTGACAATCATAAATCTTCATGAATATGTAAGCCATTCAGCTTTAAGACTAGTGAAATTCATAGTTGGTTTTGCTTATTCACAGCCTGCAAGTTCCTAGCTGGGTATGTTACCTCTGTAGGGGAATTAGAAACAAAATATTAAATAATTCTTTTCCACTCAAAAATTATTTTACCAAATAATAAATATTATTAAATAAATATCCCTATAAAATGAAAGAAGAAGAAAATTCTTGCATCAGTTGAGGAGTTACAAGTCTTGCACAAAGCAAGGTTAAGTATAATTTTTCATTTGTGCATTAGAAGCTGAACCAGAAGACAAGAAAACCTCTCTTCAAGCACAGGCAAATTGCATTTTTTGCAATTATGCAAAATCCTATAAATCTGCTCACTTTCACTGACAGATGATACATCAAATTAAGATACCATCATCCCAATTTAGACAGCAAAAAGCAAAGTTGTGCAGCACTGACACCTTGAAACACAACAGCAGGTATGCTAAGGAAGGCTGCATATTGTTTCGGTGGCAGAACTGGATGGAGAGACCTTATGCCACAACAGCCGTGGGAAGCCAGCTAATACAGAGTAGGTCATTCTGTGGCAAGTAGTTCTGATACAATCTGTTCTTTATAGTTCATGACCTAGAAAAGAAACAAACTAACCAGCTGTACATTAAGTTAGTCTATATTCATAGACATTGTAATTGTTGGGCTTTTTTTCTCCTTTTCAAAACGTGATTTCACCTGCAGCTCTTTCTTACACACACCCCACTTTATATTGAGAAGAGTCTCCTACCAAGAACTATTCAAGCTGCACTTTTAGCCCTGAAATTTTAAGCAAGGACTTACATGTGTTTAGTTACCTTATGGCAAACATTACTTTTAATATGACAGGAACTTAATATGTTGCACAAAATGAGCCACATAAGTGCATATGCACAAGACCAAGTAGCAGATGGTAAAACCAGATTGTCCTCTTCCTTCACATTTCCATAGCATCTAATATAACAGGCCTTTGAATCCAAGGTATTTAAGAGTGAAAGGAATACAAATTAACTAACTGATTAAAGAAACAGAAGGTAAATGCTAAATTTCATTAAGGACTTTAAAGAACACTGTCATTTGTAATAGTTCCTGAATAAGTACTTGGGTTACAATTGTTATCTTTTCACCACCTTACCTGGCCACAGAGGTCTCCTTGGAACAGATTTGTTGTATGAGGATGCTCTTAGTCCATACTTGTTTTTGTTTTGGTTTATTTCTATTTATAAAATGCAAAGCTTCAGAGAAGTTTACTGGATACAAATTTCCTGTATAAACTCAGCATAATCTTTCTATGCACTGATTATCACAGATAGAATAAACCAGGCACCGACCTACCTTTTTTTTTTTTTAAAGAGTGAAGTTGTTTGGGAGCATCTTTAACTGCCTAGAAAATGCAATATTACCTTTTTCTCCCCCCCCCCAACTCATACCACCATTATCTCCTTTGGCCACTTACAGTGTTTCTGTTTCCACATTATTTTGTCCCTAAAATAACATAAAAAATAAGTAACTGCTGTAATATCCGTAGACTTGCTGCTGATTCTATGTGTATGCACCTAACTAAGCTTTGATATGGAAATGGATGGTGCTAGACCAAATGCATTGTTTTCCCCAGAATAAGAATTACAGTGTTCTATTCCATGATGTACAAACAGTGGGGGCTTTTGGTTTTATGACATCATGATGTTATCAAAATATCATCCTCTTTCAACAAATATTTTCCTTACCAAGAGGCCAAAGGCACAACCAGTTAATTGTGTCCCTCTGCAGGAGGGGTTTTCACATTTCTAATTATCATGTCTCTAATTATCTCGTTTGTATCTCAAATTATAGTCAGTCTTAACTTTACAGCTCCACCACCCCACTGGAGCTCATTTACCCCAACATGCATAAGCAGGATCAAGCAGATAATCTTTCCATTTGTATCCCAGTTGCAGCACATCTGTTCTCAACAGCACTAGGTTCATGCAATGTAGTGGAAAATTAAGAAACAACCCTACTGATAATGACTAAGCAAGGAATTTTGCAAGAAAGAACTATCACAGTCACCTGCAAATGTATGAGGGGGTTATCTTATATAAGCTCAAGGAATAGATATACTAAACATAAATATACTTGATACTGTATTCAAGAGGGTAAGCATGTGTAAAACTGCCCTCGATGCTGCTCTGTTATTGCTATGATTTTCCAGGCAATAACACAGAGACACAAACTGGTAATATAAAAGAAGATGACTACTTTTACTGTTAAATTCATTTTTTTTTCTATTTGTCAAAGTATTACACTCTTTCAAATAGAATAAGAGAAATAAATAAGTCAAAACCTTACTAAGAGAAAAAAAAATCAAATTGTTTTTAGGTTTGTTTTACCTTTTCTATCTCAATCCCATGTAAAGTGGAAAATTTTCTCCTTGTGGTTTTCTGGCATAGCTTGTAAACTTCAGAAATTTGAAATTCCAGCTATTTTAGCCACCAAAATTTTAAACCTGTCAGTCAGAAACTATTTGTGATAGAAAATACTATCAATATTATTGTGAGACATTGAACAGATACCTTACCATAAATGTAAACATTTCTGAGAGGTCTGAGACTGAGCAGTCAAGGGTTTGAAAACCTAATTTTTCATATAAATTAATATAACTTCATATAAAATTTTTAAAGAATAGGTCACTGCTCCCTGCAGCACAGGTGCACTGAAGCTGTCCAATATTGCACAACAGTCTGCCTTAGACTGCAGTTTCCAGAAAATGATTGTGAGCTGTCCTGGTGTGCAGACAAGGTGCCTTTCATATTTGTCATCAAAATCTCCACAGACTTTTAACTGGTGAGCAAAGAGAAACTTTTATTCCAAAACAGGCTTGTTCAGGCTGGTCAGCTAAATAATTCTACCTTTTGTGCAGGCTCATTTCTTTATCAAAGCTCAGAGAGAAAATTATGTAAAAGGCAATGTCTACATGTTGTTAAAATTATTTAAATTTCAACATTCAAAAGATAACTTTTAAAATGAGAACTCCCTGCATTTAACAGAGAATTAAGGATTGGTTCATAGCTCCTAGAAACCTGAGGCCTGAATGATCAGTCTCACAGGGAGTTAATTAGACAATGCAAAGGTAAATATAGACTCTGAATTTTACTCTTCAGTGCAAGCATTCCAATCTGAAGAGTTTAACGTATTTAACAGGCAGCCCAGCAAATTCACAGTGGGACTTTTTTTGTACATATAGCAGACATTACGTGGCCAACATCACAACCGTTTTGTAGGGGACAGTTCTTTGCCTACAAAAGCTCCCCACAGAGAGCCCAAATTATGCGCATTTGAGCAGAGGCCACTCTACTAAAACATATGTTTCCCTTTCTGCAGATATGCTGATGGCTGGGCATAAAAGGATGGAGAAGTACAGTGTGAACAGATATTCAGCACTTCCACTGGATCCTTTAATGTACAGTACAGATCACTTAAGGTTGTGCTGAAAAGATTTACGTAGATCCAGAGTTTTTGCATAGGGTTTGATATCTGTGAGATTTAGAAGCAAGTCCATTGAAGGGCAACAAAAATTCAGTCTTTCCCCTGACAGAGCAGCAAGGAAAAACCGTCATGGGGGAAAGGGAATTGCCATGGACTTTTCATCTCCCAAGTTATTATAGTGCAATCTAAGAACGCCACTAATGACTTCCTTCCAGCTTACTGCTAAACTGACAAGCCTCCTCAGCATCCAGCGGGGATGGCCATTCTACAGATGGGGACATTGAAGTGCAGGAAATTAAAAGTCATATTTCAAAACTGTCTCAAATTTTATTACTTGCTATTCAGAGGTGTGGGCTTTTTCTACAAATCTAGAGTATACTTTAAGCAGTACTTAAGAGAAAAAGCAGGTGTTCGATCCTCTTGAATTCAGAAAAAGCAAATAACTAATATTAGATACCTGTAAAGTGTGGAGGACCTAAAAAAGAAGGTCTCATTTGAAAGCAGGAACATTTACCCAGAGTCCAGTATTGAATTAGTAAGTGAAAATAGTTTTGTTTGGTACCCATATTTTCTGTATGTACAACAGAAATTACTTTGTCAGTAACAAAAATGGCAGAGAAGGATTCAGTAAGCCATTTTCGTGGCTGTAAATGCATCATCAAGGTAGGACTAGTAGAAGTAATTGGTGTGGGTTTTTTGGTTAAAATTCATCGCCTGTTTCTGAAAGAAGCAGACACATATTCACTAGGCTAAGTAAAAAAATACTAGTCTTGTACTGTAAAGCAATAAGCATTTTCTAATTTGTTACAAACCAACCAGGCAATCATCGTTCACATCAGAATGCAAAAGATTTCCCATGGCTGGAAAGAATTAGTATGGTGATCAGGCTCCATAGGCGACAGGACACAACACAAATTCATTTTGTACAGCTTGTGATGTATACGTCGCTGTCACAGTCAATATTTTGACATCTCCAGAGATGAATACATGGTTCTAAGTGCCAAAAGAAGCAACAGCTAAAGAGCTGAATGTTGAAAATACGTAGGAGGTTTTACATTTGCAGCGGCAGACACACATTTCCATCACAAGGGAAGCTGGAATGATAATTCAGCAACAGCTTTGCAACGCTAACAGTCTTGCATCAGCTGAGGATTTTATCTAAATTGGTTACCTGGGGCCATAAATGACACAGAAGAATTTTGCTCCTCTCACAATGGAGAATTTTCTTCCTCTAACAAATCCTCGGGTTTGCCATTGAATTTAAAGTGATAGCAATGGTATTCATTACACTGCTAAATGTTACTAGACTGTTTTCTTTACTGCCATCATCATTTCAATGGCATATTTTCATAGGCCAGATGGCACTCCTTATGCTTTTATTTCTCAGAGATATCATCTCCTCCAAACAAACAACCCAAACTCTCATTTTTCACAACAAGGAAAATCAGCCATTGAAATAATCTCCCCAGGGCAGTGGTAGAGTCCCCAGCACTGGTCACTTTTAAAATTCATCTGGACAAAGTGCTGGGCTATCTTATCTAGATCATGTTTTTCCAAAGAACAGCTGGACCAGATGATCCTTGAGGTCACTTTCAACCTGGTCTTCTATAGTTCTGTGATTATTTCAGATGACATGCTAGCTTTCAAAAAATCCTAATTATTTTCCTGAGTCCATTGCAAACATGCCATTCTATTACTAAACTGCATGAAATTATTGAAGAATATTAGATGTAGAAAGCTTCTAGCAAATGGGGTTATTTCCCCTTGAGTCTTTGTAAGCTTATTTTAAAACCATGGCTCTCGACAATGAAACACAGAAAGTGCTATTCACTGTAGCAGAATGAGCGGTGTATCTGTCACACTGTAAACTTTTCTACTGTGTAGTAATTGGAGATGGTTCACATATGATTTGTTTCCAAAATCAGCTAAAAAAACCCCACGAAACCCAAAAACAAACACCCAACAAAGATAAAAATATATATTAAAAAAAAAAAAAAAACCAACCAAACAAACAAAAAAACCCCACAAACATGAAAGGAGTGAAGTTAGAAGGTAATTTAGAAACATTTCAATTTTTCTATTCCCAGAACTATTATTCATACTTTCTCCTAGAGTATAATTCATGATCAGAATACTGCTGCAACCATTTATTTTGCAATGAGCTAGTCCAGAGAAGGGCAGGAGTAAGCTGCAAGTCTACATATTTTCACAGTAAGTTTCAGTCTTTGTGTATTCAAGTATATAAACCCCTCAAAATGCAGTTGCATAATTTCATGGTAACTTATGGACCCTGTCTTTTCAGTGGCAAGGTATCTCTGACATTTTCAAGATACTTGTAATATTGCAGCAGTGATTTGCAGCTCTGTGCAGAGTGTGATGCACAGCCTCATTCCTTCTTACAAATATAGGGGGCAAAACCAGCAAGGTAGATGGACTCTTAGTTAGCAGAGAAGTTAATGAATTATCTGTGTTGCTGTTCACTGCTGTGAACATCTGGAGGTTTCTTATAACAGTTCAACTCTTTGAAGAGGAAGAATGTAAGAAATTGCATTAGAATAAATGCACAGAAAAGTAAAAAAAGATCAAAAAAAGCAAATATTAATTTGTTGAGCAACTTACCATAAGGATTTCAACCTGTCTTCTTGTCAGAACAGCAGAATTGAGAATGACCAGTGTTAAAGTCTACTAAGCACAATTTCAGTCCTAGAAAGAGGTGACAGGAGGGAGGTATGGGGTAGAACATAAGGACAGCAATTCTGGTGCAGAGACAGATACAAACATAGTACTGAGAAGGTTTACAGGGAATAACTTGCCAATGCAAGCCAAAAGGCAAGTACCTTTACACTGTAGGTCACTTTAAACATAACCAGGTACATTCTAGAGACATAAAAAAAAAAAAAGACCTAAAAAGAATAATTATATAAATTTACAGGAAATAGTTCTGTTACTTGCTGTTACACACACTAGTGCATACAACTGTCAGCTCTAGAACACTGTATTGTTCCCAATCTGTTTCTTGTAAAACTTCAGCTGGTATTTTTTGTAAAAGTATTGTCAATATTTCTTTCCAGTCTAAGTCAAGATATAAAATTAACAACTCCTGCTCTCCACAAAACCCAAACCAGAAGACAGCAATCAATAATAAGTAATAAATCCACTCTGGTCAGCTCTCAAGCGAGTGACATTGCCTTTACTGTCTCTGAGAAGATCCACAAAGTCATTAATAGAGAAAATAGTTTTAAGATCAATTAGAAATTTTTCCAATGCAAGTTCAGAAATAGAGAAATCCTATTTAAGAAACTTGAAAGAGAGACTATAATAAATAGTTCATTTAATTCCCTCTTGATTCTAATATGAGACATACAGTTTCACTTTCAAAGGACTCAATTGCTTCACCTTTTCCTCAGTTGAATGACTTCTGTGCTTAGCTAGGAAGTTGAAACTTAAAAAAAATTTTTTTTTAAATCTTGACTTTGCTTTTTTCCTCTTGAATAAAGTCTCTTTTATGTAATCAGTCCATTTTTTCAGAGACTCTTATTTTTATACAGAAGTTGTTTCTTTTGGGGTTTGTATCTCTTTCCAATTACTTTTATTTAATGTTATATCCAATGTACTTTGTAATTACTCTCTTTAGGAAAAAAAGCTTTTTAAAAAATAATTTAAAAAATAAATTAAAAGAGAGAGAGAACAAGAATTATAAAGTATCCATCTCCCAGAGCCTTTTTCTTCTTTCACATCCTATGCATGTGCAATAGCAAAAACATCCCTGCTAAGAATACTACATTTCAAATTGGAAACACTAGCAAAAATTCTACTGGATGCCACCAACCCACACTTTCACTAACCTGAAAAGTGCAGATTTAAATCAAGGGAAACAAAACAGAGTTGCAGTTTAATTATCAACAACAAACCAACATCAAAACAAAGGGTTAGTACACGTTATGATATTTATAATGCAAATGGCTGATAACAGACACTGAAGGAATCAATCAAATAGACAGTGAGGTCAGAGGCATCAAGAACATATTCCTAAAACCAAATTCTGAAGAAAATATAAGCCAGGCTTATATTTGGTGCTTTATACCAGTAATAGGATCAAATATCTATCAATTCATAAAAGGAAGACATGCTTCTTAATCCTACCCGACTAAACCAAACAAAATTGCATGACCTGTAATAAAAGAAGATATAAGGCAGCATCTGCAAAAAAATTGGCAATTTCAAATCAACAGGCCCAGATCATTAGCTGAGAAGCTCTCTGAACTACAGACAGTTTAAGGAATCTAAAAGTCTAAAGGAATCTTCAGGTACAAAATGCTCTCAATATTATTGCAGTGTTGCAAGCAGTAAAAGTGGTGGCTGGGGATCTAGAACCAGGTCAGCCTTATGCAAATATGGAACTGTTATTTTGTAACTAGCAAGACAGATTCAAATATCATCAGTGCCAGTCAACAGCAGCAAGCTGCTCCTGTGAAAACAACCTGTTCACTTTTTAGAAATGTGCCTAGCAGTTTGATAGACAGTTCTTGCAGTGCAGTCCACTTGGTCTTCTCTGAGGTACTTGGCTTAAAATGAAAAGCTTGTATGTGGACGATTGAAAAGAATTTTTCATATTTTCCAAAACTGCTTAAGATATCTCCAAGTGTGTAGGTGAAGGCAGACCACCACTGTAACTCACATCATGTCTTCCTAGCATAAAACTGACCTGAAAATTCTATAGTGATTGAGCAGGTGGACTGCCTCCTTTCTTCATACGGCCTATATTCAGGGATAAGGTTCCAGTCACTGCCAAAAACGCTACAGTGTTTTCAACAGAGATATAAGAAATGACCCAAAGCTTCCGATAGGATGGGGTGAAATAAAAACAATACTTCTTCAATCACTATAGTGATTTCCATGTCAAAAAGCTTTGTATGTCAACTCATCACTTTTCTAGTGAAGGAGAAATGACAGTCCCCTGACTTTTTTCCAGCTTTTTTTCTCCTCTGCGGATATAAATTGCATTTAACAACAAATACAATAGAATGTCATCTACTGTAACTTCAGCAGCCTGAGGCAAGGTCCTAATATGCTCATCAGAAAATCTAAGGGAGTTGGGTATAATATTAATATAACTGTTTTCATTCTTCTCTTTCCTGAAGAGACTGAGTCTGATGTGTTCCTGCTCTAAGTATAAATTAGAACAATTACAAGGCTGTTTCAGACCTGCTTATATTCACAACATTCTCTGAATGCTTTTTGCCAATAAAACATAAAATGAATATGCTTCACAACATCTCTTTCCATACCATGGCAGGTACTCAAAACCAAAACCAAACAAAACCCAATATATCAAGACTGTAAAAGAAGGTGGTATTGAGCTGGCTGTGCTAGCTCTGCCCCTGACACAGATTCCTCCCAAAGGGGAGAGGTTCCTCCTGATTATTTCCAGCAGTTTATCCTGCTCTTTAGCACCAGACAAGGGCTGGATCAAGTGTTGAGGAAGTGGGCTATAAGTAGATAGCAAATATTCATCCAGAGGCCCATGCTCAGGTCAGCATGTTGACTGGCTTTAAAATCAAAAGAATGTGGTTTTTTTCTGACTACATGGGAAATATTATTTTTTTAAATAAAATGTGATAGAATTGGTTTTCATTCCTCAAAAGCCTTTGTCAGAACATGGTACCACTACATTGAACACAATATCAAGACCCAAACAGTAATAGATAGTCATTCCAAGAGTAATCATCTTATAAAAAGTGTTTGGAAATATACTACACAAAAATGTAGTAATGATAAAACAGTAAAGGAAATAGCACAAGCTGCCTACACACCCAGGAAAATTACTACTTCTGCAGGAAAAATGTGTTGTTCCGATATTTAATTTGATGTCCTCTCTCATTAACAGAGGCATCTCTGGATATCCATATTTATAGGAACACTCTGCCTGCTGTTGAATATAAAGCACAAATCATTTTGCCTTTCTAGCTAGGCCTGTCTTTGTAAACTTCAACTTTCATCTGTTTTATTGACCTGGTTGTGTTATTCAAACACCGAGAGTAAAGATAGCTTAATACTGCCGCATAATTTGCAGTGTCACACTGCAATAACTGTTACTGCTAAAGAACAGTCCAGGAATTCAGCTATAACAGAAAAATAATAACCCACTAGGCTCAAGAAATATACACATTCAGCAGATGTTTAGGAATATTATCAACTTCTAAAAGCCAGAATCTGAACATAAGCAGCAAAAGATCCATGTACTCTTTTCAATTACTCTAAATGGCTTTTTTTAGTTGCCTGTGATTTTTCTCCCCCCACATTTTCCTAGTCTTTTTGGACTCTCACATTATACCTTAACATTTCAAGGAAAGTATAATAAAAACCCAGAAGGTCTGAACTTGATGGATGAGGATGCAAAGAAGGGTGAAAAAATGAATGTAAATGTGCCTTTTCCTGTTAATCTGCTGCTCAACTACCAAACTAAAGGGGTATAGTTGAAAATCATGGAAAGAATTGAAATTTAATAAAACTAAGTATATGTCTCTGATAGTTTAGAAAATGTATTCTTTAATGCAAATGGGAAAAACAGGTATTTCCCATGTAATGTAATTGTCCAAAATATAGCATTCATTAATCCTATTACAACATGGTAATGGCAAATTGATGAGATATTAATTCAAATAAGATTTGGACCACTTGACTTTTTAAAAGTCAGTATGTGTTTTGGTGTTCTTAGGTGCAAAATTTGTTTCCAGACCACAAGTTATGTTGGAAAAAATATTTTCTTCCAAAAATATTCTTATTCTAACAGCTTTCAGACACACTGAATCTATCTCAGACATGCAGCCCAAGTTCTACAGCCTACTATTTTGAATACATTGAAGACACAAGACAGTAAATTTTAATGCTAAATAAGAAAAAAAAAAAAAAAGTCACATTAACATTAGCAGCTTTAGTATTCAGACTTTTTGCACTATTTTCTTTATAACACACTTTCAGTATGCAATTCAATGCATTTAATTTTATTCTTATACCTAAGTAATTTCCATCAACTCATTCCTTCACATAAGAACTGTTGTATATAAAAAATGTGTATAAAAACTGAAACATCAACATTTAGTTTGAATAGGAAGTTATTTAATGACATCAATAAAATTAATATCCTCAGATTATTGAAAGTAGTTGTAACATATATACACAAAAGATAAAAGTAATTTATATAAAATGTCATTATTTTCTTCTGATCTCTCAAGAGATGTCTTGCATTTTATTTCAAGAAAAAAATAGAGAGCATTTCTGGGCTGTAGTCTGTTGGATAAGAGGCCATCTGAGGCCAAGGTGGAAGCTGTGCATTTGGAGCACCATGCCCAGAACTGCTAGGCACCAGAAGGTGCAACGGGAGGCCTGTAATTCTGCTGCAGCTGCTGTGGACACAAAGGTGATGCACGGGAAACTCAATAAATCTCAGATCTGACCATGTATTTACAGATTAATATTAATAGTATGCATACTGTTTGAAGGAACATAAATATCTCTTGACTCTTAACATATTTTGCTATCCCTTGAATTTGGGTCTTTCTACATGCCCTCAATTTAAATCCTTCAAATGCTTTAAATGGGGTTTCTTTTGATTAAAATCTACCAAACTGGAAAAAAAAAAAAAAAAAAAAAAAGAGACTGTGCAAAATAATCTAAAAGGACAATAAAAAGAGTTTTCATAAAGCTTGAAGAAATCTAAGAATGATAAAATTAAGAGACAATGGTTGAACATGAATAGAATAAAACCTGAAACAGCATTACTAAGATTATATCAGCTTACAATTCATTTTGTTAAATGCAAATAACTTTAGAATTACAATGGTATTTTTCTTCAAATCAGATTTGCCTTGTAGATTTCTTCAGTACATCTCTAAGTCTGAAGAGAAGCAGTTTGCAAATTTTAAGTTAAAAACATTTAAAGCAGCACACATGGGGTCTGATTCATATCAAAGTGAATAAATTCAAATCTGGAGGCTCCAATGCTCTCACCATGACTTTAGCTGTGACTGATTCTAACAACATTATATGTACATTAATATGACAGGGATGTAGTCTGAAAATGCTGGGTCATTTTTACTGTTTGGACAGCTAAAACTCCAAGTACAGTATGTGCCAGAAAAGATATCTTTAAGAAAGATAGTTATTATTTTTAAATTCCTTTAAAATTGGCAAGTAAAGGATAGACACACAACAGTACAACTAAGTGGTCAAAACCAAATCACTGCCTCATGCACCCATGGTATAATTTTACTTTAATTAAATCTAAATTAAAACCAAACTTTTTTCTCAGCCCAAACAATACCAGTAGATCTCAGCCTGTCTGTTATTGCAATAGTTTTTCCCAGAAGAGAATTGGAGGCACTTTTTTCCTAATAAGAAATAATACATTCTTTCACCTCAAATTAATTCAGAATTGATTGATGGGAAAATTAAACCTTGGACAGAAAGCAATTGTGGATTTTATTTAGCCAATAGGGAAACACTCTACAAAATTATGGTGAGCAGACACAGTGTGCAGAGACGGCTGTTGCTATGGAAACTGTTTTGCAACCTTAAATATGACAGCAAGTACCAGGTGTCTTCTGTAATGAGACTTAAAGGTAATTATGAAATGTAAACAAAGTTTGCTGCCAAAATGATTTAGTAATACAGATGGGTTTAAACCAGGTATCATCTCTAGGCCTGAAGGACAAACCCCTCTCTGGATAACATGCTGGGGAGAAGCAATTGTGCTGCGTAGCAGGAATTACAGAGCACAAGTGCATGGTCAGTAAAGAAGGACACATCTCTGAGACAGACACAGAAGAGCCACCAGACTTCACTTTTGGTCACTTGCCTTCTGTGCCACCCAGGCAAATTTCTTTTGCTCTCTTTGCCAGCTGCAGGTTTGAGATCCTGTGTACATTGCTGGCTGGTGATCAGATATTCTACCCCCTGGCATCAAGGTTCACAGGGAACTGGGGGAGAGGCTGAGGACCTGCAATCTGTTCAGATGAGGTTCTTGCTGCACTGGTTTCTGCAATATTGTGTAGCTTCAAGCTGATGTGATTGACACTGATTCTGGGAAGCCCATACAGAGAGTTGTCTTATACAACTTACATGGGGATAGTGGGTTCTTGGTTAGGGGAGAAGTTCAAAGTATAGTGGGGGCGTAAGTGAAGGAGCAGATTTTGGATACGTGAAGACAGCAATGGAAGTTTGCAGAGCCCTCTGTGTTGAAGAAAGTGGTTCTCTGTCCTTGAGCTCAATCACTTAGCAGAGAACTCAAGTGCCCTTTAGAAAGGGCATCTGTTTTCAGAACAGAGGCAGTGTGAAGTTCACAAAGCTAACTCACTTCTACAACAGGCATATAGGATATACAAGCTGGAGAAACCATGTTATCTACACTGTAGCTAAAGAAGGGAAGCACCAGTAAGAAGGGCCTCATACTCAAAGGAGCTCAGCTGCAAGGACCATTTCCCAGCTACAAGTATGCATTTCCTTTTAATATTGACTCACCTTCTATAGGATGATGAGAAATAGTAACAGATAGTTTCCCCCTGTGTCCTGACAGCATTATATCAAAATTAACCTGCTACTTTTCCAAGTTTTGGTAGATAAATCTTTACAAACTCCTTCAAGAAGACTCCAAAAGGTTCCTCTTCTGAAATTTCTATCTGTTTCTATCAGACACTTCTGGGCTTCTTAGCTATTCAAACCAGCACTCAGAAATTCTGAACAGGTACATGTTCACAGAGACATCTCACAGTCACCTCTCTCACTCTGGGGGATGAAAAGGGTTACCTGTAACACTGATTTCATCTCTATCAAGGGCATCCCCCTCCAGGAAATCAGCAAAATGGGAAGCTCAGTCCCATCTGCCTTCACCCCCCCTGCAGCACAAACTGACCACTGTAACTAACCTGGAGACTACATGAAGGGATGACTCCTCAAATGCCGGGAGTTACAACCTCCTGGTTTTGATCAGACATTCCTAAGCCAAGTCTCATAACATTAATGAACTGACATTGAAATAGATCCTTTATAAAAATCAAACCCACTTAAAACTCATGCAAGAAAAAAAAAATATTCCTCATTACAAAGTTTCCCAGCATTCCCAGTTGCTAAAGAAAGTCTCTCGTTGCTGCCCACAGAAATTTCTTTCTCATTGCAATCGCATGAACTCCAAACCACTGAAATGATTGCATTTATTGAAATGCACGTGACTGCTTCCAGTCAGTTTAGTGCATTTAGTTTCTAAGAGAAGCCCTAGAAGTCATTCCTTATATTCCAGACACAACATCAAAGGGATTTGACTAGAGCTTTACAACAACAGAGTATCAGAAAGTCAAATAATAGCAACCTTGGCAAAGAGCCAACACTAAAAAAAGCAAAGTCACATTTGTATGTCCCTGTAGTGATGGGAAAGAAGAGGGGGGGTGGGGAAGGAGAGAGGTGCAATGGAGCATAGTCATTTATCTCAATTATTGTCTGATTTTCCTAAATCATTTTTGACAAGAATTACATTTTAGAATATCCCTTATTCTCTCAGCCTTGTTGGGTTTGGGTCTCTCTCTCCATATTAACAAATTCATCAATGTCTCCCTGAACCACATCTCCTGCTACCACTGAAAAGGAATGGGCTGGATGGACCATAAACACCCACACGTGGTGTTCTCACAAAAGAGCAACAAGTGCTGCTTTTCCCATTGAGCACAGGAGTGCCCCAAAGGGAAAGTGTTTTTTCCTCAGGAAATTCACAAATGCGGGGAGCACTGGGTCCTGTACACACTAGGAAGCCTTATCTGCAAATTAAGTCTTATCTGCATGATTTTAACATTGCATAAACATACAACAATAAAAAAAAGCAGGAATAAGGCAGAGATCTCTTCTGCCTAGGCAGAGTCTTTAAAGAGGAAAAAAAAAAATTTAAAAAATTCAAATTGCTATTGTAAATTCTTACAAAGTTTATCTTACCTTAAATACATAGTGACCCTTTCTTGATATCTTTGCCCTTGGCAGAGTTCTGGGACTCAAAAGCTATTGCATATTTTATTACTTCCTTATACAAAGAAACTAAAAAAAAAAAAAAAAGTTTTCTATAAGTGACATCATTCTAGACTGAAAAGAATTACTCATGAATTAGGCTATTTTGCTAAATGAGGGAACATACCTTTCTACTTTGATGCTTTCAGGAGCACAGCAATAGATAAACTTCAATTTGACACTGAAAAAAAAAAACGTTGCAAAAAGAGAATGATATCCCAGCACACTGTATATTATAGCACCATCTTGAAGATACCATTTAGTTTAATGCAGCTATTAGGTTTGTTCTCCTCTTTCTTTGTTGTTCAATTTCTCACCTTGTGAAGTTTCATCTAGAAGTAAAACTACTAAGACCAACAATAATTTCTCAAATATCTTTGCCTTTAACATTATATTTTTCAACAGAGAAATAAATATAGCTTTGCCTTAGTGCTTTTCTATGCTTTAAATATTCAAGCATTGCCATGATCAGAACATCATCAATAGCAATTTGTTTTCTTTGTTTTATTTTTAATTTAGCCACTACAGAGATGAGACTTTTTTCTGTCATTGGGGTTTTTATTTGTAGAGGTTAGAACAGGAGAACAAAATACATAGCTTTATGTCCAGCAGCTGATAGGTATGTCGATTTGTCCTTTTAACCACATAAGTTATCATATTCCAATGAATGAGAAGAAAAATATTTTTCACTTATTTGACTGTGTTCCATTTGTTTAGTTATCTAGATCTCAATAATTCAATAGATCTCCAGTGTTTCAGAAGAGCAATATCCAACATATTGTCACCAAAGAAGAATGAATTGTGAAGTCCTTGTTTCAATGCTTTTCAGAATCTCTTTAACATATGATTTTCATAATCAGTGTCACCCAGTCTCAAAATATACTCTATTTTATAGGAGCTTAGCTATCCAATTAACTCACTTTGCACATTAAATGTTAAATGGCAAAGAGGGATAGGAGTTTTATTAAACAGTAGAGAGTGAGAAAAGATTTTTAAATGTCATTCAGTACACCAAGAGTTTTATGACAAAATGATATTGATCGAATTTATTTATATGGCATAATTAAGTTCAGCAAGGCATCAAGAATGCAGGTCATTATTGCTGCATTTGCAAATCCTGAAAGAGAAAGCAGGAAATGGGATAATACAGAGTAACTGACATAAACTATGAGAGAGCCAACTGAGTGACTAAACCTGATGGCAAGTAACATATTGGAAGCATTAAAGTAACGAAAGATCACAGAGTTGAAATGCATGAGGAAGATCAAAACTGGATCTACAGAAGGAAGTTTATGACCTATTTTTTTTCCTCTTCACTCCTAAAGTGGTAAGTATAAATTACAACAGAAAAGTACCAGAATCTCTGGAAAGCATCTGGTTTTGTTCTACCCAATAAATTATTTTAGAAGGGCAGCGGTTATCAGCCAGAAGAGGAAATTTGGAGGCATGCAAAGTGTAGTCAGGACAGAAATTTTCACATAGCAGAAAACAAATTAAACAATGAACTGGGTCTGTGCTGAACATGGCTAACATGACACCAAAACCATTTTCCTTTACGAGTGGATAAACAACGATACTGTGTAGTTCTGCAGAAGAAATAGCTTTGTTATTTAGAAGACATCTTCCACATCTTTCATAGCCCATATTTCAACATTTTCATAGTGTGAATTAGATTTTCAAAGTTATCACAGCACTAATAAATTGAGATGACAAATTTCTCCGTTGTTTGCAGTCATGCTTTCTGGTGTCCTCATTAGCTATTATGAGCCTTTTGGAAAGATCACATAGTTCAATATCTAATCTTTCCCCTGGGACATTTCTTCTACTTAGTTTTGAGAGAGTTCTCATATTTCATTAAAAGCACCAGAAGACATTTGGATTTGTACATAGCCCATATAAATTAAAAATAAACATTGCAACATTCTGTGTATGCTTTCTCTTCTTATCCCTCTCAGATGCCTTTCTGTAATTCAGTGTTCTCTGCTAATGTTAAAGGTTCCCACATGGACTGCAGTTTTCCAACTAAATATTAAAGTCTAAATATATACAGTCTAATGTTATAGACTTTCAATGGTGCATCAGATGGACCTTGAATTAAATTTCATTTTAGTACAGTTTGTTTATTAAAACCACTTGCTTCATAGAAACATTTTTGTGCTATCATTTCCCACACAGAAAGAAAAGCCAGTTCAAGGAAAACCTTGCAAAGCACAAAACCAAAAATCTATCTGGAGAGACAAAACAGTTTTTTGTACACAACCTGACAGTAAAAATCTAAAATCTAAATATGAAACATAAAGAACATCTATTTCAGTAGTACTGCACCCTTGACAAAAAACTTTGTATAAAGGAGCACATTTTACAGTCTGCCCTTTCCCTACTTCCTACATCATCATATCGTGCTGTTTAGACTTTCTGAGTTTCATTATAGAAGAAAATGGTCAAAAAACCATATGCATATGCATCATGATTTTGTCTCATGGGGACTATGGCCCTTATTATTGATATTTGTGATTCCCAGACAGGAACTATTACAGCAGTCAGATATCAAGATGCATGTAAAAATCCACGTCCATATTTGCCAATCACAGCAAAATAAACAGAATTTATACTGAACTGGTTTTGATGAATCAACAAATTAGTATATTTCACGCAGCAGAAAATTCTGGTTCACTGGTTATTGACACAAGATTCCTAAACTAGGAATCTGGAAAGACAACTAAAGGTAATATGGACACTCCAGATAAAGCAAACAAATGCTTTCAATTGAACTTCTAGTTTGCTGTCTGTCTCCAGATGTGGAAGCTAATGCCAGTGGCGTAGATGAAATAGTGCCTTATACTACCTGCTAATCTATCTCCAGTGAAGTAAATTAGTTAAACTAATCTGAATTTGCTCCAAGGCGTTATCATTTCATCTTTGTCTTTTTTAATAAATCAAACATATTAAAGAGAGAATTCAGTAAAGTTACAGTGGGGTTATTAGGGATATATTAAAAAGAAATTCATGTGATACCAACAGATGAAAGCTCACAAGTTTGTTTTTTCACTTTAAAAATGCATAACTTCCTCCAACCAATGAAATAGAGTGAAAGAAAATTCAAGGAAGATCATTTGAATTCAGAGATTTACTAAGTTTATAAAATAGATTTTATGCACATATGCTACACAGACTGAAAATTATTGTACTACTTGGATTAATTCACACAGCAAAAACAAGTTATAAGGTTATGATTCTGTAAATCCTTGAAGTACAACTGAAAATATATTACTAAAATTAATTTTTTTTGTTCAAGACTGATCTTGAAGATATAAATTAATCTATTTTCCCATAAATTAAAGATGGAAACACCTCAAAAAAATGACCATTGAAAACATACAAATAGGTAGAATCTGCTGCAATTACAGTTATCCCATACTCCTGGGTGCTGGGCAGAGATAGGCATCCCTGCAATTACTTCATATGCTTGCCTTTAGTAAATGTATGGAGATGGGGGAGTGTTCAAAGATTATTTTGCAGTTTCTATGTATCAATACAAAAAATGTCATTATGTGCCATATCACCAATGATACAAACTGGAATTTTAGTTTGACATTTTGGTTTATTTGACTCTTCAAACCTCAGACCCACAAAATTTGGAACTAAAGAACAAATGTTGGTCTCTTCTCTGCTTCTTTTTCACATCTTTGCCAGTAATGTGATTGCAGTCAGATAGTGTGGACACAAATGGAAATCCTAACTAATGGTCATGAAACAGTTAAATGCCTTTGACTGTTATTTCTAAGTTTTAGTGAGATTTTCCAGTGCAGCTCTTATTACTGTTCTTAAGCTCTGAAAGATCAACTGAAAAGGGAAAACTCAGACATGAGGTCTTTGTGCTGGATTGCTTGCAGGTAATCAGGATATCAAAAGTCCACAATAATGGATACAGTACTATTCCTTTCAAAGAGTACCTTACAAGGAATGTTTGGTGTTACTCACAGCCCTAACAGAAAAGTTCAGAGTAAGGACCCTAATTTTTTGTTTAAGACTGCTATAGTTAGTACTATCATGGGGGTGGGCAGGGAGGGGAGAGCTTAAATACACTTTTTCTTGTAAACAATAGCAATGAGTTTGGGACCTCCTACAGATAGACAAGCTCATTAGAAGCGCTCAGCAAAGCAATTCTACTTCATTCAAAGTTCAGTGACTCTGAGCAATGGTCAAAACAATGTAGAATGACTGCAATAACAAAGAAAGACCACCTGATTCAACCATACTTGGACAACATCTTGAAGTTCAGAACCTCTTCTAGGTCACCCACCTGGACAAGGTAATTACTCTGCCAAGTGGTCCAGAGCTAGTCAAGGGCATTAGCCTTTCATGCAGAGGGGCTCTATTAGATCTCTGCAGGTCTGAGAATCTTAGCCCAAGCCTTACTGATATTTGTAAGTCATGTTTCCAGTCTTCTGAAAAAAAATGGATGTTGGACTTGCTTTGCTCATTAAGGTATAACTTCCACTAATGCTTTCAATGAAGATCTTTAATTTATAATTATTGTAGGTTTCATGCCTTTAACTCAAGAGCATAAAATTGAGATTTCTTCAGAGTTATTTTCACCTCTATATTTTCATTATCAACCTCCTTTGAGAGAATACCGTTTTCATTAGTTCTGCTCTGCAAACAGGGTATGGGCCTGCAACACTTTCCTCCTACATATGCAAAGCCTTTTCATGCCACAGCCAAAACTACAATTATTAAAAGTATAATCATGTCTTTATCTGAATACTTTCTATGTTTCCTACAGCTATTTGCTCCACATAGTGAGATTATTTTCCCTCCCCAACAATTGCACAAATATTCAGGTAATGCCATTCAGCAGTGACTATCTCCCTGATCTGTCTTACCTGCATTAACTTCTCCTGTTTAAGTCTGCATTTTCATATGCTGAAACACCTAGGAGGTATGCAGTAGTGGCTATAAATAGCCACTTCCAATTATTCTTTCTCTGACCTTTCTGTCTCTCATTCTTGCCAACTTTCCCTCTCAGGGCAGCCAAATGACAATTTTGTCAGTAGTTTCTTGGATGTACTCTCTTCTCTCACTTATACTCTTTTTTCTCTGCAAAAAATCTCAGTAAACCTTTCCAATTAAAGAATATACAGCTTTTTGTTAATCAAGAACTAGTGCTCTACATGCAGCTTCCAAATTAATGGCTTATATACATACTGTACACAGCCTCATACGCTTCCTCTACCTTTGCTATTTTCTTACCCTGCTACACTCTTTATATCCTATCTTGCTGACCCTGTTCTCTATGGTCAGAAAGAAATTCAAGACTCTCCTGTAATAATTTTGTTTCTATTAATGATTGTTAGTATACACTGATTTAAAATGTCCCCTACTTTGTTTTCTAAGAAAAAAAAAAAAAATTTTGAGTTAAACATACAAGTGCAAAGAACCTGAAGTACATAAAGAAGTTAGTTAAAATCATACCTCCAGCTCTTGCAAGTGGATCTTGAGTGAGAAAAAGACCTGGAAGACATAGCTTACAAGGAGAAGTGTACTACTTTTTCAATAATTCAATACATATGAAATCTTTAAATAAGCCTGTGTTTTCAAACACAACCATTGCCTGGTCTGTTTTCTGACTTCAGCACACTGCAATGTTCTTGAATAAAAGCTTAAAAACAGGGGAGGAAAGTTATCTGCAAATGTTTATACACAAAGCTATAAAGCCCAACTCTTGCAAACTTAACCATCAAAACACATCCCTACTACTACACACAAACCTCTTTTTTAGATTCAAACAGCCTATGGAAGCAAAAGTCAGAAAATGCACTGTAGATGATACTGACTGGGTGGAGAGCATAGCTGGCAGCCCATGGCTTGGACAAGTGCACCCTTTTCTGGGTTAAAAACTGGCTGGATGACCGGATACAGAGAGTGGTGTCTGGTGACCAGTGGTGTCCCCCAGGGATTCGTGCTGGGCCCAGTTCTAGTCAACATCTTTATTGATGACCTGGATGACAGGATTGAGTGTACCATTAGTAAATTTGCAGGTGACACTAAGTTGGTTGAGGCCAGTAATGGGAGGTTCAACAAGACCAAGTGTAGGGTCCTACACTTTGGCCACAATAACCCCATGGAGCACTACAGACTGGGGAATAAGTGGCTGGAAGTCAGCCTGGCAAAGAGGGACCTGGGAGTGCTGGTTGACAGCCAGCTGAACATGAGCCAGCAGTGTGCCCAGGTGGTACAGAAGGCCAAAGGCATCTTGGCTTGTGTCTGGAATAGTGTGGCCAGCAGGTCTAGGGATGTAATTCTGCCCCTGTACTCGGCACTGGTGAGGCCTCACCTCGAGTACTGTGTGCAGTTCTGGGCCCCTCACTTCAAGAAGGATATTGAGGTGCTGGAGCGGGTCCAGAGGAGAGCGACGAGGCTGGGGAAGGGACTGGAGGGAAAGTCTTCTGAGGAGAGGCTGAGGGACCTGGGGTTGATCAGCAAGGAGAAGAGTCGAGGGGACTTTATCACTCTCTACAACTACCTGAAGGGAAGTTGTAGTCAGGTTGGGGTCAGGCTCTTCTCCCAGGCAACTGGTGACAGGACAAGAGGGCATGGCCTAACACTGCACCAGGGGAGGTTTAGGTTGGATATTAGGAAGCACTCCCTCACAGAAAGGGTGATAGAACACCAGAGTGGACTGCCCAGGGAGGTGGTGGAGTCACCATCCCTGGAGGTATTTAAGGAAAGATTGCACTTAGTGCCGTGGTCTAGTTGATGTCATGGTGTTAGGTCATAGGCTGGACTTGATGATCTTTGAGGTCTATTCCAGCCTCAGTGATTCTATGATTGCGAGAGAATTGATGTGAGGATGAGGAAACTTACATATTTAACATGAAAATGTTGAGTATTTGCTTGTTCCTTTATGAATCCATTAATGTTGCACATACCCAAACAGATGTTAAACATTCATATCCATCCAGCCAAGGATGGCATCCATCCAACAGAGGTTTGTGTAAATCTGAGGTTTTCATCTTGTGGTCTATGGCCCCCCTGGCAGGGACTCTGTGGTATTTATAAAAGGTCTGAAACATGTAACTAAAAGCAGAAAGCCCATTTTCAGTAGGTTTAAGCTTGCAATACAGGGAACTAAATTTTCACTTTAAAAGTGTAAAAGTGGTCCACAGGTGGAAAAAGGTTGGAAGCAACCAATAGATCAGGCAAGACCCATAACATGATTCATGACTCATCAAATATAACATAACACTTTTTCCATTAATATTATGACAATAGTCCATAAGGAGAGAATAGATCAGAATTTGCCTAGAAAATTGTCCTGATTCTTTGTCAGTATGTATTAAGTTCAGATGACATCAACCACATCCTAGCCTCAATTACTTAAGATTCACCTTCAGCACATTTTAGAATATGAAGAAGGAAATTCTTCAATCTAAGGGTGATGAGACACTGACACAGGTTGCCCAGGGAAGCTGTTGATGCTCCATCCCTGCATGTGTTCAAATCCAGGTTGGATGGTGCTCTAAGCAACCTGGTCTAGTGGGAAGTGTCCCCACCCATGGCAGGGGAGTTGGGGCTAGGTGATCTTTAAGGTCCCCTCCAACGCAAACTATTCTATGACTATATGACTCTACTTTTATTTAAAATTACATGTGCTCTGTGGTGAGAATACATTATGTAGTTTCCCAAATTTGCCATGCTTCTTGGGGAAAAAAAAAAAAAAAGTTACACAAAGTAAATAAGATCCATAATATTTTCTTTTAAGGGTCTGGACAAAACTGTAGCTGACAGCTTAATCTTGACAAACATTACTGCAAATGTTTGAGAAGTTCTGTTAATTTTACATCTCAAAATCTCTGACCTAAGTAAAAATCTATACACTCTGAAATTCTTTAAAGATTGTTTCTAGTGTTCTTCAGAGAGTAATTTTTCCCCCTAGGACCCTACAGCCTGCTGGATGATGACCTTTTTTACAGCAAGACGGCACATCAAATCTATTGGTAGAAGATACAACAAGAAATTCAGATTTGGCTTCCCCTCTCAGCTGATCAACAAATATAGCAGGATGGCAGTTTACAGACCGACGTTAACTCTAGAGAACACCACAAGGATTTAAGCTTTCTTCAAAACTTGTTTAAGGCTACTGTATAATGAAAACAACTCCTATATTTTGCAAGACTTTTAAATTCACATGTTTGCTGTACAATTTTTTTAAATCTCTAATTTCAAGTCCTATAGCAGTGAAATAATCTGAATGGGAGACCTTCCACAAAACCAGAGATGTTACATGAGTTTATGCTAGTTTATGCTAGTGATTCACAGGAAAGGGTCCTTTTATTGGCAGAGCAAACAGACCAACAGGACCTCAGGGAATACATACAGGAGATGACATTCTGCCCAGGGAATAAAGCCTAAGGCCTTGACATTTTCTCATCATTAAGATTTCATTGGGCAACTTGTAAAAGTCAGGGACAGCAGTCCTTGAATGCTGGCCCAGCTCCAATTTTTCTAATTACTCCCCAACAGCTTAAATTTGACTTAGAAAAATCTTCCTGATCTTTCTACAAAACCCCTACATTTTTTTCTTTGCTTAGTATCTCTGCTTTTTGTGGAGATTCCGATCTGTATACCTTGACTTCTAGATCAAAAATAAGCTTTATTGTTTTGAACACTTCTCGCTACTGGAAAGGCCATAACATCTGTTGATGCATAACCTGCTCTGGTTTCTCACTAAAGGATGGTCTGTAGAGTGCAAGTGAAACCAAAAAGTGCTATCAAGCACACTAAAATGATTTCCATTAAAGCAATGGATTAAATTTACTCATAATAGTTCAGTCCAGGGAAGACATGCTCTAAATTGCTGATGAAAGAAGCCATAAAGAAAAAAAAAAAAAATCTCTGAAATCTTTTAAGCTTAATCCCCATAGCAGGAAGGCATAGAAAGGATGACTTGAGGAACTAGACTCCAAAGCAGATGGAAAAAGGATTGATTTTCAGTTCAGTTCTTGTCCATGATGTTAATAGGTTGTCCCTAAAACATGACATAGGTAAACTCAAATTGAAATAACAGTTTACCAATGTAATCTAAGCATGCTAGTTATAGGCTGTGAACTGCAAATACAGAGAAATATTTTTTCTTGGGTTTTTTCCTTCAAGCTTTATGCCTTCTTGTAATTCCTCTACCTATCCTTCTAGCATCCTTTGTAGAGCACCTTTAAAAATCCATGTACAGAGATTGCCTCGCTACTGGTACAGAGTCCTTTGGAATGAAAAATACAAACTCTTCCAGACATAACTACAACAAAAATACATTATATTTACTACACTTGAGGTTTTGTTTGGGTTTTAATACTAAATATAATGAAAATAATATTTTCCATGCAAAATCCTGCAAGCAGAAAGAGAACTCCAGGAATGACCATGAAGTTCTGCATTGCACTTTGGCCCTACCACAGACAGAGCCTGTAGAGTCCCCATGTGCTGCTGGATTTCACTGTAAGACTTTAATTTGGAGTTGGTTAGATTTGATGTTAAACACTCTACTTCTGAAACACTTCTGCTGAGATCCAGAAGTCACCCTCTCCACACAGCAGTAGCCCACTTTGCTATAACAACAGCCCTTATACTTAAGGATATGAGGTGTTCGGTTAATCTATAGCTCCTCTATGAAGGAAATAAATGTTTTACAGACAAAAATATGGTAAAATTATCACACTCTACTGCTTTGAACAGAATCTTCCAGTATGTAGAGTCTCCTCTGCAGTCATCAGAATTACTCTCAGCACAAGAAAGTCTGAGCTTGAGGCAGTCCTCCACAGCTGACCAAGGTCATGCAGCACATCTGTGACCAAAATGGGCAGACAGCCCAAATCTCTTGAAATTCCTGCCTCCTACATCTTAATTTTCAAACTATGTCTCCTCTCACTATGACATTCAAAGTCTTCAGAGTTCTTTAAAATACTGATACAGTACCCTAGCTTTTAAAATATTTGGGATAATGTATATTCTACAATGGTATTCATAAAAAGTGTGAGTCACAAGAAAAAGACAGAAAGGCCATTTGTAGGGGGCATTGGAGTTAGAAGCAATAACTGCTTAACAACAAGAAGCTCTGTGTCACAGTTTTCTTAATACTTGAGTGCTGTGGTAAGGTCACTTGACCAAGGGAAGTGAGGTTCAGAAGGATGGCCCAGCATATGGCAGAGGTCAGTGCAGACCTCAAAAAGTGTCCTTATTTACTTACTGTTTTCTCAAATGTATACTTATTATTATTGTTATGAAGTATATATGTATGTGTATAAAGAAAATTCCTTAAATAATTATTTTTTATGCTCCTTGAATACACACCCTGGGGCTATCTAATGCTAGAGACGTACTAACTTGTTCCCCTCGAAATGCAAGCCTGTATCTACTGCAGTCTGATGCTTTGGCTGGTGACCAGGATGATCCTCCAGCTGCATCCACTGTTTGTATCTTAGCTTTTCACCTTTTAACTTCACTTCTTCCCCTGCACCAATAACTTCAAATAATGTTTTCTATGACACGTAGTGCTGAAATAATCTTGTAATTCCTTGCAACTTCCTACTTGGGATTAATATGTCCCACAGCCCTCATCTTTTGTACTTTTAGACAGCAACATAAAGTGAAGGCAGAATCATAACAGCCCAGATAGCTGCTTCTGCTAACTGCAGGCAACAGGGAAAGAGCTCACTGCTAAACCAGAATTATTGTGCAAAGTTTTTTATTCCCATTGTTGAAAGATGAAGGATTCTGGACATTCTCAAATAATATTAACAGCTAAAAAGCAACAAGAAACCTGCCAAAATACCTGATTTACACCAGTTTTTTAGAGCAAGTCCCCCTCTTCACTGCTCCCTAGGCTGGTAGTGAGTGCAAAGAAGCTTTCACATTTTTTACGCCTAAAGCTACCACACAGTAAAACACAAGGAGCATTACTCAGCAGTTCTATCTGAACTGCCATATGGAAAAGAGTACAGCTGTACTCTTTTATTGGATTTCTTGTATCTATCTTCTTCAATAAGAGATTTGGGGGAATAGGAGTCAAAAAAAAAAAAAAGGAGCACCTGAGAGAATTAATTCCCTGCCAGTAACCTCAGCTGTTCTGCATGTGCTGTTCATGTGATTTCATGCCCTGTTCTCCCCTATCCCAGAAGATAGTACCACTCACCCCATTCCCACCCATCAGCACATAAGACTATTTTTTGCAAAGACATTAACTCCCACAAATAGCCAGAAGCTATTTTATTCTGCTGTCTTACACAGGCGACAAGGTTCTTTCAATTGAAATACTATTAAAAGGTACAGTCTGCATCAGTCATCAGTACGTTTCTGTCTCCGACATTGCATTCTGCCATGCAAACCAGAATAAAAGACTATTTCTGTGACACTGACCAGCCATACTGACAGACAAGTAACTAAAAGAACATTGGTGTATTCTTGTTAATTTGACTGATAAACATAATTGCAACTAATCAATTACATAGTGAATTAGATGCCTCCACAACCAGGCTCAGGGAAGGCCCCTTAATTATCTTTGGCATCAGCAGCAAAGAGCTCCTGAACTATGTGTTCTTAATCCCCATCAGTGTAACTTTACATCCTTTTTGGCTTTCATAAAACAAATATTATAACATCAACATCTCTGTGAACAACAAAGTGAGCGATCTTGCAGGACCAGGAGTTAAGAGCAAATATTCCTGGAGACACTATAAGCAGATCTGACAAGCTCACATCAGCCATGCAGCCACCAGACCAGGGTGTCTCCCTTGATTACAGACAGTTTATTTCAGAAAAATGTTAATGAATATAACTCTGCCTCACTTGTCAAAAGAAAGGATATGTTTAAAAAAAAAAAAAGCAATACTCTTTCTTAAGTATGAAACTAAAATAAATATACCTGTTTCAGTATCATTCAGAACATGAAAAGAATCAAAGATACATTAATTTAAAATTGAATCTGATTTCATTCTTTCATACAGAATAGCCTCGTTGTTGGCTACGTTAAATACCATAATTCAATAATTTAATTATTAATTTAATAAATTCAGAATAACAGTCTCAGAGAGGATAAAGGTCAGTAATTCAGCAACTAAATTTGAGCGAAAATTAAGCAAAACAATAAAAAGCCATAGTTCAGACTCAAAGTGTGACTCTCTTACACTGAAGTGAAATGTGTTCCCAGGGCTGCGCCAAACACTCTGCATTCTGAAAACATCATTATATAACAATGCAGCTCGCTCACCTGCCGGGCAAAAATCCACCAGAAGGAACCTTTAGGGAAAATTCAGTCATGATGAATATACGCAATCACTAATTACATATTTTTTTCTGTTGCATACTTCTAGACCTTTGGAACTAGTCTGTATTTGTCTGCAGTATGCCACAGCATATAAAAGCATTGTAAGTTGAAGTAATTGTCCTCAGAAAATAGGGCTGTTTATATTACTTTCATTTTCTTTTTGAATATTTATAACTATGCCACTAGCACACTGTAGTGTGGATGAATGATCTGTATTTCATATTGATCTTAGGCAACTCGGCAAAGGCTTTCTTTAATCTATAATTAAAAATTAAAACCTTTAGGGGAGCTATTCATCTGACAGTTTTCTTCCTGCTGCCCTCTGCCAGTAATTAAGTTCTGCTAGCACTTTCAATTTTCATAAAGATTTGGTTTATTATCATTTTCTTCAAATCTGTTGCCACAAAACACCAGAGGCTCATGTGACAACATCTTCCATTTTAAGAGATCCTGCACAGTAGTACTGAGAATGTATTGAAAGTGTTTGTTATTGCCAAGCTGTATTCTATGAAAATTTGCACTGCATATCTGTCTTTACACATATTTCAGGTAAAAGCTACAGTTTGCAGAAAGAAGAATGCAGATTTCACCATTTTGAATTCCATTTTATTAGTGTAAAACTGCCTCATTTTACCTAGTAAATTCAATCTCCCTGACTGATGGTAAGAAAAGATTGAGACCACAAAACAATCACTTTGCAGCCAGAGATGTGTGTTGATCAAGTCTCAGTATGTTTCATGCAAGTGTATTCCTTCTGTGCCGTCCCAATGGGACTAACACTGATCTTCCTTTTAACCACAACACTGTCCACCCAAAGAGCTCAGATAAATTCTCTAGGCCCGAGGATAATTATCCCCATTTCCTAGGTGGGCCAAGCAATCCCATGACTAGCCCAAGACCCAGTTCTAAAGAAACAAATGTTTCCCAACAAATGCTGGGAAATGTTTTTCCCAAGTCTTTTCACATTAGACTAGCTAATATACAGAAACACCACCAGCAAAGCACCTCAGTAATGTAAAACAAGCAGGGTATCAAACTCCCTCGTCACCTAAAAAACATCTGACTTTCATCTCTGCTTTTCAAATCAGAAATCATTAGCTTACAATGGAGAAACCTGGCACGTGGCACCTTTCTTATTAGAATGGAAAACATAAGAACAGCTCTGCAGCAGTGCACCCTGTGATTAGGACAGTGTCATGTGGTGCTTGACACTGCAGGTCTTGCTAGAAGGAAAAACTACAAAGCAGCTACCAGCCTTCCCCAAATCTGTCATTAATCGTAACCACAGGACTTTAAAAAATTAATAGTAAAGATAGGATATGAATAACCTCATGCTGTGTTACACAGTTTCTCCAAAAGGCTCTCAGTCATTAGCCTGCAAAATGCCATGGGACGGACAAAAATTTTTAGTTCAATGGCCAGGGAAACACTAAGGATCATAGCTAAAGCAATCAAATCACTGTGCTGCTGTATTTCAGTGAGCACTTGGAATTTCAGCACACGCTACTGGTTTGGGGTTTTTTTGTCAGTACAGAAACATTAAAGAGTTTAGATTTTAGCCAGATTTGGAGTGTCAAACCCTGGAGCTAAAGTGTTCAATGTCATCAGCATTCTTCCCACTTGTATAACATTTATTCGAATACAAAGCAAAGCAAAAGGCTCTAACAAGCACTCAAGCAAAATAAAGCAGATATTCAGAAGTCATCACTGGCATGCCTTTTCATGCCATAGTAAGAGGTTAAATATATGCTCATGGGAAACATATTTAGTCAAAACAGTTCTGATGTGAAAGAGGTACATTTTGGTCTTAACTAGAACACAGAATTTAATGTGTATTATCCAAGAGGGAAGGCTGCAAGATTAAAATGTGGGTGCACAGAGGTAAAATTGAAGCATCTGGTGAATCTGATGCCAGCATTACCCCCAACAATTACTTTGCTTATCAGTTCTGATTTAAAAACACACAGCTGTGAAGATAACTATTTTGAAAGATACTTGAATTTCTTATGAAATGGAATGAGAATACAAAACCAAACCAGACGAGTAATCTCAGCACAACCCAAAATCTCATGACATTGACAATGTCCTGCAGATCATAGCCATAGCTTGAAAAACATCATACATTATCTGCAGTGACAGTGCTTCTCTGTTTCAATTCATATGCTTGCATATTTATGAAGCCCAAGAAGGAAGTGAGGAATCTACTTTGAAGGAGAGGAACATGTAAACTGGATGCTGGCCCTGCTTATTTTACCTGGGATAGGAGGATTACTGGAAAACATTCCTGTAATCTGACAGTCTGTGTTCACTGACTGTCCCTGTTATAGTGTTTAAACATATTGAACTTTCAAAAAAGAAAATGACATATGCCCAAGCTTGGTTTCTATGATTTTTCCTCTCTGATATCTCTTGCATTGTGCTACTTCTTATTTTCCTGAACTGAAATAATAAGACTGTCTTAGATCCTCCCACATGCCAGAACAAAATTAGAAAGGTGTTAGGCATTTTGGCTGTTCGGAGATTTTCTTCTTTATCATTCATTTTTTTTAAGAGTGAATTTCTAAATTGCTGGACATATTAGGATATACATTCTTCTCCTCTGATTGCAATATATTAGAAGACCTGAACTGGCCAGTATCTCAGGGTGGAACTGCTTTACCACTGAAAAAGGCTTCCAATCTGCAAAGTCTGGTTTCATTGAAAAGAAACATATGGAAAATTAGAACACAGTAAGCTTTAAAGCGAGAAAACATAGACCTGCTGGGATGGGCAGATTAAAATTAAAATCACCTGAGAATAAACCTCTCCCTTCCTCCTGTGTCCTTGCACAGTGCTCCTTTCCACTGCTCTTCACTTTCTAATACTGCAGTTTTCAGTTCTTCCTGGTTTACAGTGGACTCCTCAGGGCCATAAACAGCCCCTGTGGAGATGTCCTCCCTCTCAGCCACAGGACTGGCTTTGGCTTCTCTTCTGCTGCAGACTTCCAGTGGGCTGTGCCTCCCATTGGGGCTGCTTGCCCAACTGCCCTGCATAAACACAGTCTCCTCTCTGCCCCAGTCCTGCCTACCCTTCAGCACAGGGACACAATGAGGCTGACAGGTTTTGCCTTCCCCCCTGCTACTCAGATGAAGACTCCTGAGCAGAACAAAGTACCACACCATAAATGCAGTTCTGACATCCTTCACACCTATAAAAAAGGTTATTTCTGACTCTGTAGTCCTTTGTGAACCAACATATTTCCAAATCATCCAGTGAATGAGTCCTCTCTCCTTGCTAAGGTGCCAGTAGAAATTATAAACTTACTCTCTGCACCTCTCATAGCTGTAGGCAAGGAAAGAGACCAGACCCACACAGCCAAATGAAAACATGCCACAGTGACAAAGAAAGAATGAAACATCCATTTCTGTACAGGCCACATGGTCATAGAGGAATTAACACAAGCAGTTTAAAAGGCATTATTGCATGGAAACCAGTACAGCTCCCCACTCTCAATTACAACACGCATCATTCTACTATGCCAATTTAGACTACATTTATTCATAACAAATATATTTTTCCACAGGCAAAAATATTTTCAGAGCACTGCAGCTAATGCCAGTTTGTTTCACTGTACCTCACCAAGGAGCTCTTATGGAGAAATTACACTGAAGCAGCAGAGTGTGTGTGTGTGTTGACCTTGTGAATGAGAGGAAAGTAAATCTCCCTGGGTTTATTTTTCTTCTAGACAACTACTACATTCTGCTGATTCAATGTCTCTTTGCATGACTCAATGATCCTTGATCTCAACGGGACATAAAGTTTGGCAACTTTATTTTCTGTTGCTTCCTTATTTTCTATTAGCTGTTATTGTAAAGATAGTGGACTTTTTCTTTGATCCATTGGAAGAAAATCAATCTTTCTGAAGAAAAAAAGTAGAGAATTGTTTACTGACAGTCACCGTTCATTTGACTTTTTCCTATTATTTGGAAGGCAGCAAATGCCTCATTCTACTGTAACATTACTTGTGTTAACACCAAGTATTTTCCAAGGTTTTCCATTTTATTTCTTAAAGTAGAAGATATCCTTCTCTGTTAGCTCATACTCTGCAGCAGTTGCACCATATGCGAAAGCAAATATTGCAGATTTTCTGTCAAATGATTAAGATATAATTAAGTTATAAATCAAACCTCAAGTCTAAAGGACTAGAGCAGAAAATCTTTATTAGAAAAAAGGCTTAAAAACCTATAAGCTTCAGAGCTTCATGTCCAATCCTAGCCATTTGCATACCCCCAGAATGGAATCTGACCCAGGAACCTGCTGTGAATACGTGGCACAGGTAATGTGTGCATGGGCAGTAAATCCAGTATTTTGGATACATACTGTGTTTGCTAGCTGGGCCATATGGATGAGCAGCCCACTTTGGCATGACACTGGATTGTACAGCCTATTGTGGGTTTTGGAGCACAAATGGTTGAGAAATAAGCAGAGGAAACTCCCCTAACACCTTAGTCTTCTCTTGCTTTGTCCAAGCAAAGTTTTCAAATCTTACTTTTCTACGTATTTGCAACTATCAGTTAAGAAGCATTGCCAAGTAAGCTACAAAACATAGAAAAACATTTTCATCTATAAATTAATAATGGTTTGAGGTAAAGTAAACCATGACAAAAAATAATTTGCCCTGAAAAATTTGCAGAAACCACTATATTGTTAGTAAGTTGCCTCACATGAATATGCCAATCTCTTATTAAATTAAGGAGGGAGAAACAAAAATCAACAACAAAGTATATGAAGTTTTATTATATTCCATCATGATGGTATATGTTGCTCTTATTTCCCCTGGGGTCAAATGGTAAATTGATTTTAAAATTCTATTCATCCATCTATACTAAAAATGATCCTCAAAAAAAAAAAACCAAAAAACTTTATCTCTCTCAAATACAATCCCTTTTGGCAGACTTTCTGAAGAGCAGAAGAGAAGGCATTGTAACTGACATGTAAAAAATTCCATAAATGGCTTTTCATACTTCAGAGGTGACAATGATGTAATCAGTATTCCACACTTAAAAGGCAAGGCAAAAGCAGCAAGACAGCTGCTATAACTAATAATAAATTTTTAAAAAATAGAAAAACAAATAGAAGTAACTGTTCTGAGAAATGGGATACAAGTCCCCATGGGGCAAAAGGTGGCTTCATTAATGGTGACAGCAGTGCACAGAGAATAACAGATACCATCCCTCTTGTGTACTTGCAAAACAAAAATAAGATAAGCACTTTTAGGGACCTTTCAATGTACACACTGCAGAAATCTCACAGGGTTAGATTGAAGTAATTTTTTTTTTTTTAATTCATTTAAATCTGCTCACTTCATTCAGGCATTTTCAGAGTAAAATCAGAAAATATAAGTTCTACAAAATGGATCAATAGACTAGTCTGTCTCTAGTCTAGTCTAGCTAAGGACTGAGTGAGAGTGGTTCTAGATTTTAGTCAGGAAAGGCTGTGACTACTCCAGTTTCCTGAAGTGATCTCCCAGGGTCTCAGTGCAGGGTACTAGGTGCCCTTTGCTGAGGAGTCCATGTCAGAGAACACTGTGCTGCCCCACTGCAGCAGCCTGCCCTGGCTTTGTAGCCCTACTCCAAAGAGCACAGAAACTGTGGTGACAAATCCAGCTTGTCAGGGAAGGTGCTTGTTCAAAAATGGTACTGTTCCTCAACAGAGACAAAAATTTTCCATCAGAAAAAGTACCAATCCAGCAAAATTCTGCAAGGACAAGTCAGTTTATTCAGCTCTAATGACTGAAGCTTTCTGGATTCCTGCCCACTCACCTGCCTCCTTGCCATCCCATCTGTCCCAGGTCTTCATAGCATTTCCCGATTTCCTACAATAAACCTGGCAGCCTGGAAATGCCACCCTGAGCTGAACTTCCCAGGGCATCATCCCTGCAAGGCTGCAAGTAGGGTAGACATCAGGGGTCCCCATCTATTATTATTATTATTATTATTATTATTATTATTACTGTTGTTGTTTTAATAGAAACACACATTTGGAAGAGCCAAGCTGACTGAGTATTCAGGTGTTTTCAGTAACATTCCCATTATGTTAAAGCCCCAAGCTCCAATATAAGCAGTCAAAGGAAGGGGTCCTCTTAGTAATATCATTTGTTTCCTCACTAGACACATGTTTACAATTAGAAGACATGTTTACAGTCTAATTAGCTACTGTCAGGTCTGCATTAATTGCTGTCAAAACAACCAGAGAAAATTAGGAGTGCTGATGGTTTTTATAGCATTTTCTATGTATTTTCTTTCACGGAAAATAAACTCTTTTTCCAGTAAGATAAGAAAAAGAAACACAACAGAGAGAAGAGGAAGGATGAGAAGAGGATTTAATTCAGATAAAGAAATTAGAGCTTTTTCCCTCATAAACAAACATTTTATTATTGTCACAAGACTTAGGGCATGGTTTACCACACGTACAATGTGTATGTTAACTTCAGTCTACTAAATAAGATTTTGACTGGATATAGGAAATTAAGAATCTCACTGTGCCTCCTGTAAGAGCCAGGAATCAGCCTTTCTGCACTGAGGAGATACACAGAGAGCTGATATTCTGGTTTCCCGTATACAACAAAACAAAACAACCCCACCACACTAAGGAATATTTATGTACCTCCCTGAAAAATATAATATTCAGTTACTATTAAATTCCAGCAGGAAAAACCTTTGGGAAACATAATTTTGTTACAGAAAAATGTATTTTGGAAGGAACCTAAGGAAGCCCTATAAGTGTAATTCAATTTGTTGCTTAAAGCAGGGCTAACTTTAATGCCTCTGTTTTTTTTTTTCTGAGATATTAACTTATATAAAAATCACCTTGGCATACATAACAAGGATAAAGTCCTCTAAAATGTAAGAAATTGAGAAAAAAAAAAACAACTAACCACAAACAAAACATAAAGATCAGCTATTTCAGCATGAAGCTCCACACTTTCGTGCAAATTAAATGATCCTAGTTTACATAACTTGTCTTTTGAATATTAAGTTTATTCCCCACCCACCCAGCTATGAGAAGCTGCTTTCTCAAGAAGGATTTTTCCAGGAAAGGTGAGTCTTGCATTGGTATTCCTCCCGAAAAAAACCTCACACCATTTCATCAACTATTCTTCTTCCAATAGGTAGGTAATTAGAGAGACTAAAGCATGCTTTCATACCCACCCTAATACAATAAGTACATCAACTGAGCCACTTACTAACTCATTTATTTGCGAAGCTGTTAATGTTTATAGCACTACAGTGGTTGCACAAAACATATAAAGAGGACCTAAGGATATTCTAGGGCAACCATTTATTTGCCTTGCTACAGACTTTCCATGACTTTGGGATATTGATTTATGCTGAAAGGGCTATTTTCATTGTAAGAGCTGCAAACCCTTTGAGAGTAGCCAGGTTGTTTGTTCTGTGAATGAGATGCTGACAGCCTCACCAACATCAGCACCAAGATTTCTCTAGGAGCCAGAGCAGAACACAGACTATTTAATCGGGAGCAGTGCTATTATAATAGTGCAAGACAGACATTACTTTTAGTGATTTATAGAACACCTATGTTGTCACCTTACCTCTCATGAAAGAGCCTTCAGTTACCCAATAGAAATTTCACAAAAATAACTCCTAGATTAATTGCAAATACATGTTAAACATTCTCTAAATACAGCCACTTCAAGCTCAACAGCATAAATTTTCACTTAGCTGGTGTTTCATCTGATTATGAGAAATCAGTTTACAACCCTTAGTGTTTTCCCAATGCTTCTATAAGTTGAGTCTTATTACCATTTCAGAAACACAGGCTACTAATTCATCAAAAGTGTCAAAAGCAGCAACAGAAAGGACTGAAGTCTTAACACACATCACTTGCTTAAACACCGGGTAATTTACAAGGACTATTGCTTCAGTATAAAGTCTTTTCTCACTTGTAGAAATTTAATATAATTTAAATTCTGCTTTTAATAGCTATTAAATTATAACAAGGAAGGAAAATAAAATTTACTGCATTTCTCTATACTTTTTATTTGTATCTGAATTTAAGATCTTCATGTTATCTGGATTGCAGAGCTTTATTTTTCATCTTCTTTCAGTTAAGAAAGAACCAAGAATTTATAGTAAAAGAAACAGCTAAATATTTGGTGCAAATATTCAATTTCAACCCTTAGCAGAAATGGAGGAAATCTCCATAAACGTTCCAGCACTTCTTAAATTTTGTTCAGTCACAGTTCTTTGCAGTTACATAATTTCAGAAGTACAACAAAGAAGCTTCAGTAGATGAAAATCTAGTGTATGCTGCACAGACAGGGATAACTAAACTTTGTACAAGTACAAAGCTTAGCTCTTAGCTCTGCAGATGTATGTATACACATGTAAAACTCAAAAAAAGAAACCCAAAACAGTAAGTTCTGCAAATAGACAGAGCCATGCAGTTCTCGCTGGATTTTATCTCTATCCTCTTTAAAAGTTAAAAGGTTTTTTCCCCATATAGGAATTACACAAGATCATTCCATAACGAGGTTTTTAGGTAAATGTGTCTCTCCTTGCCACAAGAAGTTTAAAAAAAAAGAAAAAGCGAGTTATTTGTTGTATTCACATGAGATGTTGCATTCTCAATGACATGCATGGTCCCCTGGGAAGGAGCACTCTGGAGGAAAGGGCAGACAGGACCCAGAGAGAAGCACACTGATGTATGGAGCAGCAGAAGGGATCAGAGGCTCAAGCATAAATACAGAAAGAAACAGGAAAGAGCAAGCTGCTCAAGGTAGAAATGACACCAAAATTTGGCAAGTCAGACAATACAAAGCTTTAGCACGTAGACTCACCTGTGAGGAGAGTGGGCTGGAAAACCGTGTATAAGCTCCAACTCCTGCTCCATCTTATCTGTGCTTTTTAGATTTTTTGTTTTAGATGTTAAATCTTTGAGTTTAATTCTAATAAAACATTTTAGAAGGACATGGTTTAAAGCCTTTTTGGAATTCTTGGCACCTCACTTAGCAGACTGTCTTGGCGGGTCTACTTCAAAGCTCTGTCTGCCTTGGGGTCCCATCACACTAAAAAAAAAAAAAAAAAAAATCTTTTTTTATCATCTAAATGTATATCTGTTAGTATATGTAAACCAGGATCATCAATTTTGTCAATATGTCAATTTTTAATTGTTACTTGTTCCTCACAAAGTCCTTTCTTCTTGACCTTCACTCTCCCAAAATGTAGCCCTTTTAGTGTGGCAGTTACAGACAGGTGAGAAAGAGTCAGATGGAAGATTACAGTCAGACTAACAGGGTACACATAAAGAAATTGGCCTTGCTGCTGTAAGATGGTATTGATGGAAGTCAGAAAGCAAGGACAATTACCGACTGAGAACTCAGTGTTGCAGCAGGTCACAGAAAAGTATTAGATTTGTTTAAAATAGCCTGGCCCAGAGACACCCTGCTAATAGTTACTTGCTTTAAGCACCCACTCTTTCTTATATTACTGCTCTTTGGGAGTCGAAGACCAGGGTTGCATGAACAGTAATCACAGCAGCTGCTCTGAGCATTCAGAAAATGCTACTAAAATACTGACCTGGGATCTGTCACAAACACTGAATTTTCCCAGAATGTGTTTTTATATCAGCTTACAATTGTCAGTGCTGAATCTTGATATTTAGACAAGAATAATGTCAGGTTTTTAATATTTTTAAAAAAAATATGGCATTCTGGAACCTTTCATTCAAAATCATCCCCCTGCCAAAATTGAGATTCATCTTCCTTGAAACACAAATCATATCACAGTACACAGCATTAATACAGCCTGCATTATTTATAACTGTCACTAGCTACATTTTAGCTCTACTAGAGACAGTCATAAGCTTGAAAAATACTGTAGAGCATTGTTTCAGAATTCAAATATGAAGTGTTTGGGGTGGGGGAAAAAAAAAAGCGCTCTCTCTTTTCCATCATTCAATTAATCCAAACCCAAAACATATATCACCTTCTTTGATTCCATTTACTTTTATCTTCTGCTTCACAAGAAAAGCAATTTTAAATTCCTACCTGGTTTTATTTGTTTGGGTTATGCAGTCCCATGAGATTGCTTAAAGTCAGATTATTTGTGACTGAAGTAATTTGGCAAAATTGCAAACTAATAGGTGCAGTTTGTATTGTGACTGTGTATTAGGAGCTCCCTGGAGTGAAAACTAAGTAAAAAGCATTTGTGATACTTTTCCTGGAGCAGAAAATTTATTTTCATTGGAGCTCAGAACAGCTGCAGAGTAAAGGACGCCTCACGAAAAAAAAAAAATCTCTGGTTACGAAGGAAAACAAAACTCACTTGCCTTTGTAACAAAGTTTTCTCTCTTTTCCAAGAGGGGAAAGGATGAAGAGGGAGAGATCTAGAAAGAGCTCAAGGTTTAAGACTTCAGCATTTAACAAAATGTGACATATTTGTTCACAACACATTAAAAGTATTGAAAGACCAAAGGCAAAATTTTCTAAACTCCTTTGAGTGTCTCTGTCTCCCTGCTTGAGTTAGACTGATGGACTGCAATGGCCATTTACATAGGAACAGAGCATAATACACTGTTACTAACAGAAAGTAAGTGCAAAATACTTAATTGCTGAGGATGTTTATCCAACCAGATTGATCTCGCTTTCATGCAGCTGGAGAAAAAGCGCCCAAGAAAAATGAAGAATTAGTCAATACTTAGTTCCAATGCTCCATCAGAAAAGACTGATTCACTGATTGCTTGCCTTCCAGGCAGTATAAAACATGTCCTTCCACAGCTATTCAAAAGCTCGAGGAGATGTTATAATTACTGCACCACTGGCCAAATCTCCATTTTTCACAGGCAAAATGAATTCCGGCACCAGTTTGGGCTCTTTTCTGCCATGATTCATTACTTCAATCCATTACAGTAACAGTGCAATGAGGACATTATTTAGAAGTAACCAAACCTTCTAAGTAGGAGTATGGCAAAAAAATTGAGAGAAAACTTCAGCTGAACTGAACATTGTCCTTTAAAATTGTTGCACAGAAAGCAATTGTATTTTTACTGGGGAGTGAATAAAAAAGACTTATTCAGATGTTCGGCATGCCAACTTACTATGCTTATAGAATGGTTTATGTGGAATTTTTCTCAAATGCACACTCTGAACAAGGTGAAAAAGAGCTTCCCAAGTACTGGGCTAGAGAGAAATGCCAGACTGTAGAGAACTTGCTGGTGTCTACTAAGAAATGATAGATTCTATGGTGTTAGCTTCCTTATTCTGGTGGTAAACTGAACTCAAAAGCACATACTGAAAAAAGTATTTAAGGACTTTTCTATGCAAAGAACTGACAAAAATAGAGGTACACTTGAGAAAATGTCAGCAACTTACAAGAATGTGCAGCACAGTCTCTGAAGTCTTAAGGGTTTAATTTATATATATAGCCCAATATATTTATGCATCATTGATCAGACTGTGTTTCAATTTAGACTCTAGAAACAATGCAGCCAATAATGTAAATGGCTTTAAATAATTTTATTATTTGAGATAATTTGCAATCTTGAAACTGAGGCACTTTCCTCAAAGAAATGAAAAGGAATAATTGAAATATCAATTATTGTAGTAATAAGGAAATTTATTCAAGTGTCTTGATTTCAAGACACTTGATTAGAACAAAAAAAAAAATCCTTAATAAAATGCTTGTATTAAAACAGTGACTAAAACTTCTGGAAAATGAAGTTCTTGTTAGTTTTGTTTTTCTAATTGAAAATTAGTCTAGTTTTGTCTCAATGGTCATACCAGCACCACCCATGCCAACATCAGCCTACACACAGGTGTTACATAAAGCACATTCTAAAGCAAGGGATTCATAGAAGGACTGAAAGGGAAGCCATCATCATATCAACTTCAAACTATTCAGTACAATAAATTGTGGACGTTATTGTTAAATCAGCTTTAACTGAACTATGTGAAAATATCAGATAAGTACAGTTTCTTTCTATACCCTCCAAATACAATTATGAATCAAAGCATTTGGAGTGACAGAAGAACACATAGGAAGGGAGTCAGAAATGTGTATTAAAAATAAAGATTTCTAATTTGTAATTATGGACTCAAATAAGATTAAATGAGCTAAACTTAAAGGAGATGAAGCGGTATTTAAAGCAATAGTGTAACAGGCTCAATATTTTTCCTGTTCTTAGAAGAAAGCTGTAGCACACTTAGCTGCTTTGCATAGAAGATGCAAACAGAACACAGAAAAATAGTCTTAAAGAATTTGGTTGCTCTGCATTGCTTCTATGTCAGTTAGCAGAAAAGTAGTTGACAGACTACTGCATACATCTCCAATTTGGCACTCTGCTATCAATATTCCCAGCAGGTTTCTATACAGTTTGCTATTTCAAAGAGCCACATTACACTGTCACTAGATGTACTGTATGAAAGGCTTTTTCAACAAAATAATAATCAGTTTGCTGAGATGGTCTCCCACATGAATCAGAACAGAAGAGACTAACACATTAACTTTCTCTAATCTGCTTTTAATTGCCATGTAGTCAGCTACATATATCAATACACCTAAACAAACAATAATTATGTTTTACTTTAACATATACATAATGATGGATCCACGGTAGCCCCATTCCTACTTATTAGGAGCACTATTTGCAGTACTACAGTTATGCATATGTCAGCTAGTTCAGTAGAGAAACCTATTTATGGAAGTTTATAACTACATGACAGGAATTGTCTTCAGGCTGCAACATAGCATAAAAAGTTTCAGATGGGGTTCCTAGGGACTTAAAATTAAAAAAAAAAAAAGATAAAACACCCAAACAAATCAAACAAAGAACACCAAAAGCAAGCAAGCAAACAAAATGCAAAAAAAAAAAAACAAAACAAAACAAAACAAAAAAAAACCACAAAAAAACCCACAAAAAAACCACCAAACAAA
>JANHGN010006118.1:2953-56182 GCA_024605025.1 Megaceryle maxima
ATCTGCAAAATGATTTTATTTTTTTATTTTTTTTTTTTTTTTTATTTTTTTTTTTTTCTTTTTCCCCACAGATTTTTTTTTTTTTTTTTTTTTTTTAGGTTTCATATAAGCTTAAATAAACTCTTTCTATAGAGAAGAGTACATCCTGTTGCATAGCAATGTGGTTCTTGCCCTTACTAAAGAACTATTACTCCTAAGAGAGACATTTTTCCTTCTGTGCGCTCTTTTCTTCTGTTCACTTTGCCTTCTTTCTTTTGCTGTCATTTTTTTTCTCTTTGTGCTGCTGCTTCTACTTCTTTCACCCCCGTCTCATTTCTTCATCTCTATCCCTGTGCCTCATTCCCCCTCTCAACTGTGCTAGTTCACAGTGCTTTGCCCTTGCCACTTTCTTCCCAAAGCTCTTTAGCCTGCCAGAGATCTTACCTCACAGCTGTATGTTTAGTTCTATTTCCTGTTGTCTGTTACCGTGCATGCCAATCACCCTTTGCTAACATGGTGCCTCCTCATTTTAAAATCTGTAGGCAACTGTAGCAAGATACCATTCCTGAATTTGAAGGAGGGTTGGTAGACCTTCATCCCCCCTCAGCACCTTCATCCCCACCCCCACCCCCCCAGTCAAAACCAGGGTGGTATTACATCAAAGCTTGTTGTGGAAATCTTTAAATACAACTTCCCAGGATTTATTTATAGTGCATCAGACAGAACAGACCAAGTGTGTAATTTGAACCACCAGTTCAGTCACCGTATTGAAAGCCTTTGCTTTCAGGGAGCTTGTACATAGGTCACTGCTTGGACATCCAGACGAGTGAGGTAGAGCTGTGACATCTGCCTTCGCAGGGAGTGCAGAGCTCTGTGGTTCTTGGGCTGGGGTACGCTTTGCTTTTGCATCATCGGCTACAGCCTTTGCAAACCAGCATCTTTCTTTTTATTGGCTTGAAGTATGGTAAAGGAGCTGTGTGTGCAACTTTGTTTGCTTTTTGATTAAGTAGGTGTTAGCCAGGGAAGGAACAAAAGCATCTAGAATTACTGTTGCAGATGCTTTTTATTTCTCCTAAATCAACTTTTCCAGTAGAGGAGTACTCTAATAATATAGAGGGTGTTCTTTTTCCTCTAGAATAATCATCTGTGGTACTGGCTAGGCTTTCTGATTGGCATTTTTTTCTTATTCAGAACAAATTTGTTCTTTAGGTTTGAAAAGGCTCTAGCCACTGTGTCTGTATTTAATAACTTATTAAGAATACTTCCAATTATTACTACCTGTCGTAGCATGTGTCCTCACACTTCCTCTGAACTCTGAATAGATAAAGGGAGTATTCCAGAAGATAATTCAAGGTGAAAACTTTCTTCATATTTGAGTAGCCCTAGGCTGACCACTTCTCACTTGGGCAGCTGTCAGGTGCCTGGGGCTGGGGGGGATGTTGATGTTAACTGTGACTCTTCACATGATTCCTGTGGGGGTAAAAATCAAATCTTTAGTATTCGATACAGTTTGTAACATTCAGTTTGAATTGTGGGGTGCATCAGAGTATCTCTCAGAATGTATGTGATTATTATGTGAACTAAATTGTGTCCTGAGTACTTTGCACCGGAAGCAGAGATGAATCAGTCAGTTTTGCCTTCTCCTTATTCTGCTTTTCCAGAGCACACCATCACAAATTTTAAGTCATGTGCCGTGCGTCTGATGCCTGTTTTCAATGGGAGGCAGATGCCTCGTTTTTTAGAGTTGCTCATACGCACTGGCAGCAACTGCCAACTGTATCTTTGAGACATGAATTTCATATGTACTCTGGCTTATTCCCTCCCTCTTCAGCCCTCAAGTGCCGCATGCGTGCACCAGCTTGGAGGTGCATGGCCAGGCCACTGCAAAACCAGGTGTGTCCCTGCACGTGTACTGGGCGTGCGGCCACCCTTGATCTGTGTGCATCCAGTTCGATAACGGTTTCATCCCTTGCGCTCAGATTTTTGTTCCACAATCAATGGCTACTCTTGCCTTTTACATATATTAAGATGCATTGGTAGTAGTTTTGGCTTTGGGCTCCCCTGTAGGTTTGTACTGATGTGCAATTTAAACACTGAAGTTTTCTCTACAGACTTAATTCAGCACTGTAGTTGCTCCTTTACTAAAACAATTGTTTTCCTAATTTTTTGTTGAATTCTAATGAGGACAATGTGCTGACAGCTTTCACACTGAATTTACATATGGATAAGTGTGAATTAATTGAGGATTGGAGATTTCAGGCTTCCAGGGCCTGCCGTAATTATTTTCTGTTTCAAGCACCCGGGATTCATTCCTCATAGAAACCAACTCATGAGGTGGGGGAGGGAGATGGAGATTAGTGCATCTCAGAGCCTTATCCATCATGAAATTGAGGCATGGCTGGTGTGTGCTGCTGTCCTTCGGAACTCAGAGGAGCTTCTCAATCTATCATGTAGGCCTGGCTTTCAGAAATTTTTGAAAATCTAGGTCTCTATCAAAATCAAGAATTGATAACGTTGGTTAAAGCCATCAGTAGTGCCAACAAGATGTCCCAGTGCCTTGGCTAGTGAGCCATGCTTCTGCCCACCAGTTCTGCCATGGGTCGGTGCTAGGCTTCTCTGCTGCAGCTGTGTTCGGTTCTGCCGAGTGATGGGGGGGAGCTTTGTGACGTTAGGTTCAGCTTTAACTGAATTAATAAATAATTTGACCTACGAGGACTACAGCAACAAAACAATCTTACTCTCCAGTACTACCTGGGACAGCCACTTCCAGCACTGGGGCACTGAGTGTTGGCATTAGATGAGATGCTTTTTGTCTCGCTGAATCTCGTATCTTTCAACCTCAGGACTGGCTTGAGCATCTCCTTCAGAGCCTGTTGCAGGCGGTGCAAAGACAGTGAGTCCCCTGAGCTTTGGATCAAGTCATAAGGTACTGCTTTCCCTACAAAGCGGTGAAGTATTGATTCATTGAAGACTGTATTGATCCTCCAAGCTTACTGATTGCAGAAGCAGTTAGACTGCTGCCTGCTCTTTGGTTATCTGCAGCATTTGTTTGCAGTGATGTTCATACAAATGCTGTCTTCAGACCTCTGCAGTAGAAGTGACACAGCAAGAAGAAAATCTTCCTCAGAAACAAATCTGTATCAACATTGATTCTAAATGCTGCCTCTTAATCTAGATCATCTCCTTTTGGTGCACTGTCCTTAAGAGGATGGCGTGCTTTTCAGGAGCAATGGTTTGTTCTGGTCCCATTTGGTGTTTTGGCATTAAAATGGTGTATGTTAGCTTGGGCTATTAGAATACTGTGGCAGTCTGTGGCTAGTGTATTAACTCTGTTGTAGCTCACCAATTCATGAAGGTATATTTCTGTGCTGCCCCCTTCATGGTACACCACTGGGCACAGGAACATATTCTGCAAAAGGGGAGAGAAACCTACAGTCAGTTCAGTGTTGGCACTTCAAGAGTCTCTTTCCCTAGTAAGAGAAGGGGACACCTTCTGCTTTTCTCGTGTAAGCGAAGGACTGAAAGAATCCATTATTTTGTCTCATTTGTTTGATGGAGTTCATAGTGTATTGTCATGTGAGATGAATGAGCTTCAAGTGACCTCTGCCTCCTTACACCACGAGCCAGCCTGATGAAGAGTTAGATTTTTATGAAGGGATAGCCCAACAACTTCTCCACTTCCCAACAATTTCTGCATAGCCAACCTGCACAGAAACAGCATTCATTTCAAGACAAGCCCCACTTCTGCCCTTTCAGTTACATTTGAGTACTAGTCACTTGATGACTTCTTTGGTACAGAAGGGCACAAACAATACAATCATTGACTCATAGAAATCAGATATGGAGAAGACTGGGTAGTCCATGTAATCTGTCACCTTACTAATGCAGGACTACTTCCCACAGTGTTACCATCCACTGCTGACATGGTGCTTTTTGCTTATCTTGCAAAGGAAAGAATCTTGGGGTGCTTCGGAATCAGATGCAGTCTATGTAAGCAGCAGAATGGTGCTGAGGCAAGAGATAGAATATGTAGGAGGATATTAAATAGTAATACTATATTTTGCAGTAATATTTAATTCTTGTAACTTCCACAAAGTCATCTTGGCACAGGCATAAGTGCCGATGGGCAAGATTTAAAACCAATTGTATCCAGTGTACCACACGGTTTAGGGGAATATATGGCAATTGAGAGAAGAAAGAGGAGCCAAAGTATTTTGTAACTCGTTACGTCGAAACAAGCTTACTCTGCTGTGTCTTGATTCCACAGTGGGATGTGACCCAGGGCTTCATTAGTGCCCAGCTCTCTCCTCGTTTCACTCCATAGTGTTTTGGTTTCTCTATCTAGGTGGATAGGCCACATCTCAGCCACTGCACAGGTCTTGAATATGCATGAGCAGGAGTCAGGGACCCCCTCAGGGTAGCTTCCTTGTTCATGAGTGCATTTATATGTAGTATCTCAGAAAGTAATTCTGTTGAGAACTACAGGGTTTTTTTTACCTGGAGGAGAAAACCCACATCACTTAGGTGAAGCCTCAACATTTAAAATTTACTATATTAAATCAACTAGATTTATATCCACTCCCTGACCCAGTGGGGTCATCCACTCGTATTGGTGGATGCCAAGCTTCATAAACCTCCACGTTTGCTAATGAATTTGCTGTGAATTGAAGCTCATCAATAATAGGCTTACTGTTCTTCAGTGCATTTTGTGGACCCTTAGAAGTAATCCTCCAGCCAAGATAGGTTGAAAATTACTGATTTAGCTGAACTTAATACCCTTGTGGAAACAATGTCTTTTAGTTTAGAAATGGATGAGTGGAAACATGTCTTCTTTCACCAGTTCAAGTAGATGGAGAAAGGTTGTAAAGATTAATTCGCTTATGAAACAACAGTGCTGTGCAGCTGTGTTTTACAAGAGAGGCTTAACAAGGGCATTATTTTTCTGGCTTCTTTTCAGCAAAATGAGATAAACCTTAGAAAAGCATACTGAGGAGAACTGAAGGAAATGATGAAAAGATTAACCTGTTTGGTTTATTGCTGTTCTACACTGAAATACAAAAAGCTAGCATCTTTAATTCTTTGCTACTTAAAGATATAATAGCTTTTTCAAGTAATTGTTCATTTCTTTTCCCTCTCAAGAGTGACTTATAAATAACATCAATAAAGAGAAGTGCCTGTTCATTTGCTTATGACAGTATAATCATAGTGATATTCAATTATAGTGCTTAGACCTAAGGGTCTGTCAGAGTTTTGATCTCAAATTTGTTGTGTTTAGCTGCATTTGTGTATGGAATATTCCCTGCTGCAAATTGAAAAGATAGCCCATTTATTTTAACCTTAATTTTCATTTTAAGGCAGAACTGGGGGGAGAGGGGGAGTTTCTTTGTAGTTCCCAAAATACAGAAACTTAAATTGCAGCCGTGTAACTCTGTCGAGTCCTGGTTTGAGTATATATTGTATTCTCCTTGAACACACTAACATTACATCAGCATAGGAATGTAGTTCTTCCAGGGATACATGGAATAGGATGAGCTCCCTTGTGCTACACACTTAATGAGACATAGCTTTTTAGAATTAATTTATATTCCATAGTGTCTTGAAGCCTTTGTCACAAGAGAGGACCCCAGCACTGAGGGGCTCCATAGCAAAGCAGTTCTGTGTATGCTTTTAGAAGAGCCCTCTGAGACAGCCCCCTACTACTGACATAGTTGTCTATGAGCCATCATCACTTCTCCCTGAACATTGGCTTAATTATACAGGATTCGTCTTCATAATTTGTTCCATACCTTGGGCTTCCCTCCCTTTTTATATGCTCTTTGGTTGGCCTCTTACTGTTCAAATCTCTCCTTACAAGGCATCTCTTTTCTGCAAGTCATTGTGAGCGTATCTCAGCAGATAATATATGTATTTTAAAGAGAGTCATGCATCACATTAATTTTCAGCTTCCAGCTCTGTAAATCACACATCATTAAACTGTGCTCTTCTATTTATTGCTTGATCTTACAGTCCTTGTAAAAAAAAAAACAAAAAAAAAAACCTAATAATTTGTAGTACGACCACAGCTACATTGTGTTGAACGTGTCTGACATGACACAGCAGCACTAAGAATGGACTCGAGAGCCTCGTAAGTAGATTCATCTTTAGTTAACATAGACATCTAATCTTAAGATTACTGTAAAATGTGTCAACACTAGTTGAATATGTGTTGTGGGTTGTCTGGGTTCTGATTTGGTACAATAATCTGTGTGCTTTTATTGTTTGGTTTAAACTGATTTGTGGAGCACTTGAGAAGCTTTTGCACCTGGTTGTTACTGTCAGACTAGCAGAGCAATTCCAGTTCCTTCTGGTCGCAGCTCTGGGTGTCTTAACAAGTTCCACTATAAAAGTTTTCTTGGGTTTTCTGATTATATAAGAGTTCTGTACTGGTGTCTGATAAAGATCTGTCTGGTTTTACATCCTGTGATTCTAGCTAAAATGTCAGTGTTCTTTTTCTTTTTCCATTTCAGTATTTTTTGTTAGAAGACAGAAATATATTTCTGCTTTTCCTTTACCTTTTCAGACGTCTCTCTATTAGAGAATCTGAAATCTTTGGCTGTATTTCTGGGGCATGTCTGTGTTTGTACTCCTAAAAAAAAATAATCTTTAAAACAGAACAGTCTGATGCTGTGGTCTCATTCATGATCGCTTCTTAAATTGGTACGGAATAGGCTTTCCCCTCTTGTGCCTTTTTAAGCTTTCATTACATGCTCTATGTCTCCTGGTTTTACCTGCCAGTATCATGTTCCTTGAGTGAGGCAGCTTTTGCAAGATGTGCAATCTCTGTGCCTGGTCTCTTTATCACTCTTTATATGTCCATCTGTTTGAAGTACCACCTGCTTGTCCATTACACTCACACCTTTACTAAATACTGTATCAAGACTTAGAGTGCTGGAAAATGAGGAGCTGAGTAAAAGCCACTAGTTTTTTTCATAATGCTGCCTTTGACATCTTTCTCTTGCCTTCTTTTTTTCCTTTGATCCTCTTCATTTTCTACTTAGTTTTCTCTCTCTTCTTTTTTTCTTTCTTTTTTTTGAGGGGGTGCATGTAATTTCTTTACTTTCCATGCTTCCAGTGAATCTTTCCCTTGGACTTCTCACCCAATTTTTTGTCCTTTTTTTTTATGTGCTCTGTACCTATTTTTCATCTCTTCTAGTTTTTTTTTACCCTTTCTCCCAACCCCTAACCAAGTTGACAAAAAATACTCAAAGGCTTTCCTTCGTATACAAAGTTGACTGTAAGGGGAGGCAGAGTGGGATTATGTTCTTTTGGTTGCTTTTCCTTTGCAGCTGACTCTGGGTTTAAAGAACATCTGCTGTCGGCTGCTCGGGGTCAGCTTGGAGGAGTGGGCACCAGCAACTGGGAAGTGTGGCAGAGCCATTTACAAGCAGAAGACTGTCAATCAGGCATAGCACATTTGCTATGCATAGAATGGCTTTGGGCTGAACACTCCTAAGTCTTTTTCATGAATTCTTAAAAGACTAAATTATGGTCCCCTCTGTGGACCTGGCAGAGGCAGATCCTGCTCTTTCATGCTTTTGCAGAAGATTAAGTTTCCCCTGCTGGGTGCTAGAAAACCTGACTGGGAATTTTTCCATCAAAACTGGTTTTCTTTAGTAGTGACATGGATTTTCAACAAAAACAAAACCCAAACCAACCAAACAAAAAGCCTCAAAATGAAACAAGAAAAAAACCCCAACCCTAAACAAAAGAGAACCACAAACCTGTCTTGGAAAGTTTTTTTACTCTCCAGAAAAGATCTTACAGTTCCGAGTTTGAAGAAAGATTTTATTTTAGTAGATATTCAATGTCACAGAATTTCAGGTTCAGAATAGTTTGGTTTCGCTTTTCTTGTTTGATGATAGATTACAGTTTAATCAGCTTCTACCAGCTTTAGACAATAGTTTGAACCCAGAGCACAGACCTGACTCCTTCCCACCTCAAAAGTTAACCTTCGACAGGAATTAGTGCATGCATTTAATTACAAGTATTATGTAAAGACACTGAACTCAGGTTTGCAATGCTGAGTTTCTTTTCCCTGTCATAGTGTGCCAACAGCTTTCTGTCTTTCCATAGTGCAGTCCCTAAACTATCTGATCTTTAGCCTTTGTTTTGTGTGTATTTATCATTGCCAGCAGGCTAGGTATGACTTTAGCACTGTGTCCAGACACACATAGAAGTGATGCTTGGTATGAGGTAAAGATGCCCTCAGAGGCAAAGACATAACAAGTTCAGTAGTTGTCAACTGAAGTGAGACAAGTTGAGGCTTGTAATAAGATGCAATTTCCTAAATGGTTGTCCATAACTCAGTGTTACCTGAATGGGCTTGGATAGCTCTCTAAAAGTCCCATCCTGGAAAAATAACCCCATTATCTGGGAAAATTGTGATAGTGTGTGTACAAGGAAGGTTAGAGAAGGTGATCATGGTAGTTCTTGATGGTTTTAGGGACTGTACCTCCCTCACACTACCACTCTTTTCCACCCTTGGAGACTGTCAGAAAGGCTCTGACAGAAGCTCTGCACAGTGGGCAGAGGTACACCCTATGGCCTGAACCATCATTTTTTCAAGACAGGATCTCTGCGTAGCATGTCCTTTATCACCTGGGAAGAACTTAGATGGGTGACAGTGCTGAACCAGAATCAGTTTGTTATTTCTTTGTGACTGTTGCTTATAGAAGAGGAAGCTGCAAGGAACGCACTTGGCAAGAAAAACATCATCTGAGCAACCTATTTTTTGTGTCTGAAGATAGCCAACAAATGCAGAGAGCTGCCTGCAAGCCTCCACAAAACAAGCATTTGCTGAAGCATCTGTCTCGCATCGTAAAAGAAATTGAAAGCCTCTCTCTTCCAAAACTTTGATTTAAATGGTGAATTCCATATTCCAGCACCAGGGAATATTATAATTAAACGAAACCCAGAATGGCAAAGGTATCATGGCTGGGGATGAAATACTTCAAAATCCAATAGTATCATTTTGCCAAAGATAAAGGTAAAAAAAGCCATTAGGTGAAACCCATGTGAACGAGCCTGAATCCTGGAGAGGTGAATTCACGTTGATGGGAAAATAATAGCCATGGAAGTAGCTTACTCCTGCCCCCATCATCACCAGTGAATCATGTGTCTCAGAGACTATGAAACTTACTTGACTAATCCATGTACCTTAATCCCCATTTCAGGTCTGTACTGACTCCCATGTCTCACTGGTACCCACTGTCATGACCTTTGAAAGTTTTTTCTTTGCTGCCTCATTGCAGTTTGTTCCAGTCCTTCCTTGTTGCCTTTGTAGGTGGTGGGAACATTCCCTCAGATGATGAGGGTCTTGGTCACTTTGTGCTCAGGTTTGGGCTTGTACATTTTCTAGTTGCCTTTAGCAGTTTTGGATGTTGCTTGGTGTTCGCGTATGGGGTGTTGTATTGGTCACAGTATTGCCCAGCTGGATCCATAGGTGGAGGAGAGAATGCCACCAAAGAGCTTAACTGCATGGGAAAGTAAAGAGCTATGCATGAGGCAATCAGGATCCTCCAGTGCCTGTTGATTCTTCAGAGAACTCATCTGTCCTTTTTGCTCTCCTGATTAAAAAAAAACACATAAGAAACATCATTTTTCTGCGGTTTATTTTTTCTTCTCCAGAGACGTTCTCTTTTCTTTATTCAAGTTTCAAGCAGTCTTTTTTTTTTTTTTTAATTTAACTTCTATTCTAGTCTACTAACCAGAACTTATTGAGATGCAATTTATCAGAGCCCATAGCATATTTTTAAGAGAAATATATGACTGTTTAACTATTTAATTTTATTTTTTCTGAATTTATAACTTCTAATAGTAGTTCAAGAAAATTTTTGGTAACAGAGATTTGATATTCCCTAGTTTCTAAATATGCATGACCTATCGCTTCTTTCTTCAATAATTAAGGACTTCATCCCCATTAACAAATTTATATAAACATCTTTCTAGTATTAGCTGTAACAAAGTAACAAAGCAAGCACTGAATTTTTATAATAGGGTATCTTCTATTGATTGTCTTGTACATTTGAAGTGTAGAATCTGCTCTTAGTTGTTAATCAATACTGTGTAGAGCCAGCACAATGATTACTCTTGGTCTTTTCTGGACGATCTCTTTTTGAATCCATAGACCAGAAATATTTTTTGCCAATGCAAAGATAACTCTGCTGGTTTTATGACAAAGCTGTTTTCTTTGGCTCTGACTAACCAAATCTGTTGTGGATTAGGCTGCAAAGCAGGAGCTATTGTGCGTATGTAAAGCAATAGACTGTTTGGTAGTAATGATAGCAGGGAGGCAAGTGGAGCCGTCTCTCACCTACGGCAACTCCTAAGATCTCTTACTTGCAAATGATACTTAAAAATCACTTCTCACTTCACTAAGGTACTGGTTTTCCTGTCATAAAGCTCACTAGTAGGCATTTCAAAATTTAGGTTAGGCATTATTTCTAATGTCTATGTTACATTAAAGTAATTTGGAGGCTGCTTCATGTCCCGGTTCAGGTCGATGTTTGCACTAATGGTTGTAGTTAAGCTTGTGTTTAGAATGGGCAGGAAGTTGAGCACTTTGACTAAATGTCATTGAAAGGGGTTTTATGAGAAAATGTCCTCTCTGCAAGAGGTTAAGTTGTCTGATGTAACCCAAGGGTTTGTTACTAAGAATGTTACTGGGGTGATCCTGGGGGACCTTATGTCCACCTGTAGCACTGTGAATAGTCATGGTCCCTACAATAAGGTGCTTTTATAATTGTACATATAAGATATATACTTTATGTATTTGATAAAACAGATGCCTTATAAATACCTTTTAACAAGAGGTGCTTTAGTTAATCTACATTTCTCCATATGGACTGGTTTCTGCTTTCTGGGTTATCAGGCATGTCTGCATCTCAGAAAGAAGCAAAAGCATCTCTTCCAACTTCCAGTGAGCACTGTTCCCCTTTCATCTGAGAAGAGCTGACCATCCAGACCCTTTAAAACTCAGATGCTGTCTCCTTAACTGTGTTTTATTTGATGTCTGTTACCAGTGCAGGCAGAAGAACAATCATAGCTGTGAGAAGTGTGGACAGCTCGTTAGTTATCTGCAGATGTCTTAGAGATTTTTATCAACCCGTCAGTTGTACTTGCTAGGTGAGCTAGAGGAGTTCATGTAATTTAAAATAGCTACACAGCATTTCTTGCTAATCAGGGAGTTGCCTAATTTAGAAATACGTACAGATCTAAGGCCTGGCAGATACACAGCAGCTCCATACCTTATGCCTCTTCCAGTTTGGGAGTAATTGCTGTGATAGTTTGTAGACTTGGTTCCAGTATGTAAAATTTTGCATCCTTCCTTGTAGCCTTATCAGCCTTTCAGGTTCATTTTCCTTTGAGACATTCAGGAGAGGTGTCCTTGATGTACCTGATAGTACATATCCATTTTGAACAGAACTTTCAACCACTTGGACAGTTGTTGGGAGTGTGCTGAGAGGATGGGGAACTGAACCAAGGAGGGAAGTGTAAAATTTACAGATAGTCCTCCATTAGATATTCCTAACAAGTTAACTACCATATTTAGTTAGAGAGATCTGCCTGGAAATAATGCAATGCTTATTTTTAATAACCTTTAAGTATGTAAGCATGCCCCATGACAACTGTGTTAAAGTCACAGTAAGACTTGCCAGAGCAGGCAAATATTAATGTATAATACGCAAATATTAATGAATAACTGAGGTGACTCAGTAGTGCCTTTAGTGCTCTGTAAATCTGCATTTATCAGCACAAGCCTCAGAGATCCTTCATAATCTTAAAATGAATGGACATCAGTGGGAGTGGAGGTGATTAGTATGTATCTGTGGGGACTATGCTTTTCATGGACCTTGGCCTTAGTTTACCTTCTCCTGTGTCTCCTTGTTTGATGAAACAATTGGAGACAATTATTGCAGGTTTGATTAATTTGAAAATAAACCTAATGTTTATGCTGTTTATCTAACAGTTGTCTCTACCTATTGGCAGGAGTTTCAGGATCTGAGAGTGCATTAGGTCTTTATTCAAGTGTACAGTATTCAGTCAACTGCAAAAAAAGTTAATTACAATTTCAATTTTGTTTTCCAACTTTAATAATGGCAATGCCCCTATCACTGGAAGGGATAATATACACATATGCACTGAAGCACCCTCAGGCTATAGCAGTGAAGAAATTTTGCCTTTTTTTTGTGGAAAGATGCTGCTCTGTTCAGACTTGGTGTCATGGAAACTGAAAGAATGTATGAAGTTTTAAGTAGGCAGATGAATTTTAGATCCACTTTTCTAGCTACTCTGAAGAAGCACAGAAATGGCTTGGCTGGAAAAGTCACAAGAAGTTCAGAGGAAAAAAAAAAAGTTCACCAGTACAAATTGATGTTCTCCATACTTCTTATGGGGGGTATCAGGATTAGACTGGGCTTTAAATAAATTTTTCACACACTGTATTTCCTCGCTGCTGATTGCTTTCAGGCCAGTTCAGATGCTGATTTCTGAACTTTCAGGTTAGCCACCATTACTTTAAGAGTATCCCAAGTGCCCACTTCATTTATTTATTTATTTATTTTTCAACATTATTAAGAGAAAACCAATAACCATCCTGTAAAATTTCAACCCCCAAATCTTTCCTTTAGAAAAAGCATCCTAAGTTTGCTGATTGCCAGCAATGCACTTAACCTGTGCCGTTAGTTTATAACCTCTACTTCTGAAGTCCTAACCCTGCTGAAGTCAATGCCAAAACTTCCTAAGGGTTTCATTGCCAAGTAGTTAAAGCGAGAAAATAAATACCTGAACTCATTAACTGTCTTCTGCTGTCCCTGTAGTATTTGGTGGTGCTTATTGCCAAGTACAGAAAAGCCCTATTCATTGCAACCCAGCAGAAATAATACCAATTTTTCACCAGCAATCTGAGTGCAGTACTAATGGTCTGTATTTCACATGAATTGCACACATCTATCAGGTTCAAGTAACACAACAGACACCACCAGGACTTCATTAAGGTAATTTTGTAATGGAGTGAAATTAATGGGCCAGCCTGTGAGTGCCTTGGAGCTGTAAGTATGAACTTGCAGGAGTTCTCCAGCGCATTTAATAAAAGGTCCATCCAGCCTCAAGTGATTGTGTAAAATATGTAGTATTTATGATATAGATCGAAGTGAATTTTCTTGCCCTTTGAGTGCTTGTGGATAGTAGGTCATGTCTTACATGCATTTCTGATGGTGGATTTAAAAATTTTCTGAAAACTCCTGACAACTAAAATGTACTTCTTGCAAAGCTTAAGGCTTTTGTGTGAAATGGAAGGAAACAGGAGGCTGTGGTGGTAGTGTCAGAGCTGCATTGCAGGAAGAGACTGAAAAGCTTGGTTTGCACGATGCACGTGCCTGCTAGTGCATCTCCAGGAGCAGGGAGCAGCCAGGCTCACAGGAGCTGCGAGAGATGTTGCTGCCTGACAAAAGTCTCAGTTGAGAGAAAAGCTTCTAAATCTTGAGCAGGTACTGGCTGCACACTCTGCAGAAAGACCTGTTCTATATTTGTAGGGTGAGAGCAGTATGGTTTTCACACCTTTTTTCACTAACTGGTATGCTGGGAAGGAATGTCAATGACGACAGCCTTATCACGGGAGGGATGCTTTGGTGATGGTTGTTAGGAGTATGCTTAAAATTAGTATTTGCACTGTCCAATGAAAGAGTTTTGCACCATCCATCTATATGCCAAATAATGTGGACAGTTGCCACAGAAGTCACAAAGTCTATCCCCATTAAGCCTAGCAGAGGTCATTCCTTACCTGCTTCCGGTCTGACCCACTTCAGATGGCATTTAAGACAGGCTGAATTTATTGCAAACAGAGGATTAGTTATTAGATCTTGGAATGTATGGTTGGTGAATTTTCTTTCTTTCTTAATTTTCCTGGAAATACTGTTCAGCTGAAGAGCCCACAAGGCAGGCAATACTGCATGGTGATTTCAGAGCCTTTGTTCTAACATGCATATTGTGTTTCAAGTGATGCTGATCTGTTTTGAGAGCTTGTGGGATTTTCAAAACCACTGCTATGTTAATCTCATTTGGCTCCTATAACATGCTTCAGATCACTCGCTCTTTTCAGGGTCTGATGACAAGATATTGAATGGTGTGATTTGTACTGCAAATGGTTTATTTTCAGTTTTCACTACACCTTCATTTTGGAAATCTGTGACAGTTTAACTCCTTTTAAGTTGTCTTCATTACGGTGAACCTCTTTGCTAACAGAGACTTTTGCTAATGAGAGAATCTCTGTCTCAGCACAGGCATTGCAGTATCCTAAAGACACTTTAGCTTTTGATCTCTTTGATCCAAATTAATTGAAAGAGGCTAAATGCAGACAGAAATATCAGATGTGCAGCTCTCCTTAACAGAAATATTACAATTACATAAAAGTGTCAGAAACCAAGAGAGAGATCCAGATAAGTGATTCAGTTTAGAAATAGTAGCTGGAGTTCATGATTTAAGCTGGTAGTTCTGATCTGCTTGTACTTCAGCATTGAGTCATCCAAGGTGTAAAAACTAACTGAAGAGCGAGAACATAAGCTCTCATACAAGAACCAAGGTAAACAGAATTACCCTTCTTTCATGTACTCTCACATAAGAGCAGAGTTGGTCTCTGATGCAGTTTAAGCATAGGAACACATGAGCAGCAGAGGGGAATTTCTAACAGTTATGACTAGTATACAGCCCTGGCAGCCCATGTGTTTTGTTCCTTCTTGGGTTTTTGGCTGTTTTGGTTTTTTAAGGGGAGGGGAAACAGGCATGTAAAATAGCATGTAGATGTAAACAGCATGGTACAGCATCTGGCTTGCATATTCAAGGAGGTACTAGAAGTTACCATTAAAATAAAGATTGGCTTAAAGCAAACCTTGGTTTGGAGTGAACTGTATAACTTAAATACATCCCTGTCACATCTCCAGCTGTGTCTTGTGTACTAAAATTTGCTAAATTTGGTGCAACAAAACATCTGAACATCTTAGATCTGAAGTGTTTCATATAAAATTCTTCTTTTAAGTCATTTAGAGAGCTATGAAATTTCCATTCAATCTAGAACTCTAATCGGAAATTTGTACCTCTGGTACATGTTCAAATAATCAGACTTCAGTAGGGGAATATTGAATTTACCTTATCTATTGCTGATAGATCCAGCATGGAAACCCCTTATAATCAGCAGGTGCTATAAAGAGATCTGCAATTGTATTCATCTGAATATTAAAAATAAAGGATCTAATTAGCAATGTGCCGTGATATCGGCATTATGTTAAATGCATTTGTTTTCATCATCCTCAGAGCTTGCCTAAATCACACAGAGAAATGGTGGAAACCACGTAACGAACCATATAACAACATCAGTCACAGTTGTACAAAATATAGTGTGGGCAAAAATGTGAAGCCTGCAAATACTGACAGGTAACTCTGAGAAATGCTTTGTTGTAGCAGTATAAGCACATGCAAAACTCTCTGAAGAGGTGGTTTCAGTAGAAAGTCATGATTTTGCCTGAGAAGTATGCGATAAGAGGAATTTATTTCTGACTGAATAGTCAGAAGCAAAGGCTGTATTGGCATGTTCCTATAAAAGGAACAGAACAGAGGATGGACTCTGCCTGCTTAAAACAGATTTGGATCCATTTATGCACATAGCTTCCATCTAGGCATCTAAATACCTCTTTTTTTTAGCAATAAATAGGATGAATCCTTTGCCCATAGATGCAGCTGTGAGCGTGCATCTGTGTCCTTGTGAACACACGTGTATCTGTAAGAATAGGAATTTCCTCCAGGTAGATGGGCTATAGCAGCTGACCCACACCTGGTCTTGAACTCACGGGTCAGCCCAGGCATGTGGATATCTGATATAGTTATTCTGCCAATGAATGAGCTATGTAAACATAAGCAGCCCTATCTTGAGTCCACATGGCACAGTGGTAGTACTTGTGGTGGTTGCTTTGGGGTTCGTTTCAACTGCAGTTATCCAGAATGTAGGAAAAACTAAACAAGCAAGCAAAAATTACAACAACAAAACCAAAAGCGAAACAGAGCTTTTAAAGAATGTATAGAGTTTTTAAAAAATCCCCCTTTCTGGGCTCTTTACTGATTTGTGGGAAACTGAGGTGATAGGAAGGAAGAAAAATCATGTCTTGGCCAGCTCTAGTCCTTAGCCTTTCAGGTCTTGGAATTTAAATAAAATGCATTATATAGTCAAGTCATAATGCTATCCTGCAGCTTGTATATGCATAGGTGTAACAGAGCGGGGACAGGAATTTGTCTTCTATTAATTAGCATTTCAGAGTACTAGAAGCAAGTGATTCCATCTGGAGATGAGTTTCTCATAGTTTCTGGGTACAAAAATGAAATGAATGTTGTTCCCATATTGTTCCAACTGCTTGATTAGAAATGAGTCAGAGAGTGGTCTGTGTTCTTCTCCATCTGGACGTGTATACTCCATGATAAGATCAGATATGAAAAGAAAAATTTCTTTTCAAGTGTTAGGTTGTTTGTAGGAAAACTGTAGAGCTTAGCTATACAGTCGTGCGCTCTCACGCTGAAAATACTCACGTGGGCAAGTACCTCATGCATGTAATGAACTTGCTCGATCTATTTATAGCTTTACTCTGTATATTTGTACCCAGATGGTGCTCCTTAAAGTTTGCTGGGCTCCATGTGTGAGCAGCAGTTCACACTACAGAGCACAATGCAGGACAAGAATCCAGGTAACAAACAAATATACTTAATTTTAAGTAGATGTTCACAGTTAAAAAACTTAGGACATTTTTTACTAGTGTCCTTCTGCAAGAAGGATCTGTAATTGACAGAACTTGCAGCATTGCATGTAATTGCTTTATATATATATACAATTTGGATAATTTTCTTTACAAGGATGAATAAATAACATTCAATTGTATGAATGATGGAACTGACAAAAAGGGTGGAGTAGCCAGGTCTTGCAGTGTGTCAAGCAGATTCCAACGTTCTGGACTCCCTTTCTCTCAGTAGTAATAGATGTTTTCTATCCCTGCAGCACCTTGCTTCTCCGAGATTTGTTCTTAGCCAGTTTTGGTTCTCTGTTTACTCTTTCCAGATACCTGAACTCCCACCAAGGTTGGTTTGGATTTCTTTTACAAGCAAGATTTTCTGAACTTTTCCTCCATGCTTGATTGAATTGCATTTGTATTTGCTTCTTCCGTAACCTCTTCCTGCAATTCTATTTTATAAAAATTATTTTAATATATATTCTGAAATTCTGCTTCAGTCTACCAACTCATAGTTTTGTAACTCTCAAAAAAGCACGTAACTGTGAAGGGAAGACATAATCCAAGCAATGAAAGCTTTCATTAAACTTTAGTGGGAGCAAATGCATTTCCCTGTGCCACTCCCCTCCTACTGAAATAACAGAATTCATGTTAAATATGAAATTTTAATAACAGAATTCATGTTAAATATGAAATTTGAATAATATGCTTTTTTTTTTTGAACCCTCCAGCTACTGGATAGTGCTTCATCTATCGATGTCATGATCCTGTGGAAGGGATCTGGTACACAGGAACAATCCTAGGATGGCTGGTTTTTAACACTAGCATGGGCTGGTATTGTGACTGTGTGTAAGGATGCCTGCAGCTGTCTTTGGGAGGGTTACAAATGAAAGCTCACAATGAGTCCAGGCTAAAAGTGTGGTTTTGTTTGGTCTCCTGTGCAGCGAGTGTTAGGAGGCTGGCTTCCCTTGTGCAGGTTTTTACTTTAAGGTGGTAAGATTAATGTATTTCTGTAACATAAATGAAACCCATCTCAAATTTTAATACAGCCTCCTGTGCACTGCATATAACTTGACTCTTAAGTAGCCAGATGTTATGAGGTGCTGATTTCCAGTTTAAAGCTAATGGCAATTAAAAACCTTGGGGTTTTTGTCACAGTTCTGAGAGGTCAGAGTTGCATTGGCACACATTATTTGAAAAAAATCTGCTAGATTGTTTTAATGAACTTCACATGTTTTTTCAAGACATCCATAAGCATGGGTTTTAATACTGTTAGAAGTTGTGCATTAGTCTACTTTGTCTTTCTTGCTCTTCTGTCCATGGTACAGTCTCTGCTTTCCTGTGTTCATGAAGACCCCAGGTAGGCAATATTCTGCAGACTATCTTCAGAAGGCCTGAGACAACAGGAGAGTTAATGACCCAGTGTATTTTCTTCAGAAGCACAGGTACCTTAGCAGCCTCATTTCCCACAAGTAGCTTGTTTGCAGTTTTGCAAGTATTGCCCTTTTCTGCCCTTTTAGCTCTTTTGAAGTGAAATGGGCTTTTAAAAGGTTTTTTAAAAATTAAAAGAAGAAGCAAGTCTTGTTTGGTTTTACATCCTATCAGACCTGATTCATCCTGTAGTGTCTTAGTATCATGTTGGCCCAGCTAAACAGTAGTTGAGTGGTGGTGGTGCTGTGGCAGGAGCAAGCTGCTGGTGGTGAGGAGGGCCAGTAGCTTTGTGAAATGGCTTTGCTCACAGAGAAAATGCCCAGTGGAACTGTCTATGGATTATGGCTTGACTTGAGCATCCAGGGCAGCTGTGTTTATTACACTGTCTGCACAGTAGAGCAGTGGTGTGCAGGCAAAGCTTGAGAGCCCTGTAGCAGTTTCCTAATCTGAGGTCAGCTGAGGTTTCCTTCTTAAAGAAAGGCCCTCTACATAAATCTGCTGTATATTCACATGTCATCTGGAGAGGTTTGGGCTATAGAAAAACAGGCAATCTCTTTGTTAGAGGTCCAAGTGACTGGAATTAGCGTAAATACCTTACTTGTCATATATGGGTGTGAGTCTGTCCAAATAATGCATATGCCCTGGCTTCCCAGGCTCAGGGTGCTGACAGTCCTTCCCTGCCATACATTCTTCAGCTGTTCATGTTGTTTTTTTCCTGACAGCATTTCTGGCACACCAGCCACAGCTCCCCCCTCCCCAGATCTTGGCATGCCCTGTGGTTTGGCTGGTTTGATGATAGTCCCTGTTCCAGGAGAGCCTCTCTTCCTGTAGAGGCTCTTCCTTGATGACCTGTCCCATTAGCAGTTCATCCTCACTTTCAATCTCTTTCCTCTGATTTCAAGTCACGTCATGTGCCACACTGTTACAGGGCATGCATTTGCCCTTTCCTAGCCATGTGCTTGCCTGATCATGTTTAATCAATGCTTTTCCTAAGGGTGGTCTCTAATCTTCTTGCACAGTTTCAGTTGCTGCAGCTTTGTTGAAAAAGCTATAAAATTCTGATACGTATTAGAACTAAATGTAGAAAGCCCAAAACATTTTAAGGGGCGGGAGGAGATTTTCAAAGAAAGGTAGCTGAGGTCAGGAAAGAACAGTTACTTATGCTGGAGAAATCTGTGAATGCATCTCAGCTAAATCTGCCTGTGGCTTCTTGGTGGTAGGGGTGGTAATAATTGCCAATAGCATGTGCAGGTGCAGTGTTCATGCTCATTCTTCTGGTGACATGGCTGCGTAGCTGTTCATCTCCCACACATGCCCCAGCTACGTGTGGAGGATCTGGAAGTAAGCTGTTGTGCAGCTCTTTTCTGTCTGAGGCTAGAAGTTGCATCTTTCTTGCTATGCATCTTCTTTCTGTCCTTGATGACTGCAGTGAAAAATCAGAAGGGGTTTTCTTCAATGGTTTTTTTTCTGTACATAACAATGTACTTCCTCATCGTAGCTTCAGGGAACCAGTACCTTTTTCTACTCCACCCTCCCATAGTCACCAGCCTCTATATCAAATGCTCTTCAGACCTACCAGAAGTTCACTTAAATAGCAGAGATTAAACCTTGCAAATCATGTCAGGATTGTGAAAAGTGGCCTGAAACTCAAAGTTGAGGTCAGTCCCAACCTGCAGTCATTGGCTCTCTCTTCTGTGTAGACCTGAACTGTTACAGGTATAGTTCAGTCTGTCCTTAAAATCAAGATAGACCTTATTTTATGGAGGTATATATAATCAGTTCAGTACCTGAGTACCAAACTATACATCTTTTGCTAATGGCAATGAATTATGTGATTAAATTTCTGTCTGTGTCACCCTGTCTAGTCAGTGGACAGTGTCTTCTCTTCATCATTCTTCACATCTCTGTTTGTGAGTTTTCTTGTAAGTTAACAGACCTGGTATTGACTCATAGCAAACAAATAGAAAATCTAGTTCTAAAGCAGTTATCCAGCTTTGAATAAGACATGGTAAATAAAGCTATCTTTGGTTAAGATTATGGACATTTTAAAATACGTTTTAAATTATTAAAATCATTTTATAAACTCTATAGTTAGTCCTGTGCTATCTCCCTGTCACAGACATACCATCAATTCATCAACATGATTTTCTCTGTAATTTTGTTAGCAGGTTTGGCAAAGGTGAAAATTGTAGTAACTGAGGAGGAGAAATAAAAAGTGAAGGTATTCACTGACCGCGGTAAAGAGTGGGAAAGCATTTTTCTCAGCAGATGGAAAGGTTTTCATTTTATTTTGCCAATGGGAGATGTAATATGCTAAAAAAGCAACTTAATATGCTTCCACATCTCATTTGAGTAGGTATCAAGCAAATAAGATGATCTGTATAGCATCAGAGTACTTGGCCTCAGGATTGCATGAACTTAGAATACAGTATTTTGTCTGTTCTGGTCTCCCACAGAGTCCAGGACATACATTACATTTAAAATATGTGCTTGCATTGCATTTGAGATGGGGTCTTTGTATGAGGAAAATTTACCAAAGGGTCTGTGGTAGACAGTAGAGAATAGCAGCTATCTTCATTAAATGCTGCTTTAGTAGATCAAATGTTACAGAGCCGCTACAAATAAAGAAAGAAAAAAATCTTTTGCCTCTTGGTTCGGCGAGGATGCATGAGGGGTTAAAAAGCTGGTATTGGGCTCTGGTATCAATATAGGCTTACTGTCAGACTGTTCATCACCAGCTGGAAAACAGGGTTAGTAAAAATATTTATTACCACAAAATCTTGTTAACAAGTGCATAGTTGGGCTGCAATTATTGTATCTTAATGCACGAAGAATGCATTCTTTGGTTTTGGCTCTAGAAGAAAAAGAATTAGCACATTAAAAGACAAGAGGCAATCATAATTAAACGGTACTGTGTGATCTTATTCCACATCTTGCTTCCAGTATTAGTGCCATATGTACCAAAAGCATCATGTACAGTGCTGGCAGCACTGGTAGCTACTTGTAGGAGAGCAGTTTATGGCACAAGGCAGTTGTTTTGTTTTATTTGTTTAAACTAAATTACTAGTACAGTTGATTGTCCAGTGCATAGCTCAGTGAGGCTACCTGTGGCACAGCAGACTTTCAGCATTAAAATAGTCTCATCTGAAGTCAGAAACAACTTCTTTCTGAGGTTGGGCTTATGGTCAAGTACCCTGTTGTATCAGTCTGTCACAAGGAGCCCTCTGAAGGAGTCTAATACCAAGTTTCCAGGTTTCCTTATTGTATAGCACATTGTCTCAAAATTACATGTGCTGTGCCATTGTTTCAGACAGTTCTATGTACTCATCAGAGGCTTGTTGCCAACATTGTGCTTCATCAGTTACTGCCAGAACAATCTCATGAAAAGGCAGGCATGCATGTTATGGAGCTCCAAACAGGGTGAGTGCTGAGAAAGAGGAAATAGAGAAATTACAAAAAGCTACAGATGTTTGGAGGGCCAGAAGACTAAAGCAGGAGCTGCCAAAGAAAGAATAGATAATGGCAAAAATAAGTGGAAGAGAAATACAGGAGTGTGGGATGCAGTAGAAATCCTTATGAAAGAAAAAATGTTTGAAATGTGTGTCCAGGTAGGAATCATCACCAGACTGTGAGTGGATTATGGCATTTCCTAAGGTCTTTTCTGTTTCACCACAGTTTGGTGATTTGATTGTATTTGATAAGGTGATTTTACTTCTGTTTATACTTATTATCCCAGCTGAATGCTTGTGAGCCAGCAAAAATATCATAGGTTTATAGCATTATATAGGATCATCTTATTGTAATGTTTGATAATATTAATTTTAAAAAGGAAAACTCACGGCCTAGAGTATTTGAAATGTTTATTTTTTTTACAAGTATTTCAAGCAAGTGTGTATTATCAATATTTTGGAAAAGAAGTACCTGTTCTTCCCTAGAGCTGTGGAATTAACTTCTGTACTCCTGGCCTCTCCTACTCTATTTATTTGTGCTAGCTGCAATAAAGTGTGACAAGTGGCAGCTTTATGTCACTATACAGACATACTTCTAGGCAAACTTTGTGGCTTGCCCAACTGGGAGTTGGCAAAAGGAGGTCACTGCAGCAGCCAAACAGTGCCAGAGAGCACAGGTATGCATTAGACATCCTGCTTTCTTCCCGGATCTTTGTGCTGTTGCTCCACACTGTGGAAAGATCCCAGATCCCTTGGGTCGTGACTTAACCCTGAGCAAGGCAAAGCAGAAGTAACGCGCTGTCTGCATCGCGGATCTTGTCTTCAGTGGTTTTCCTTCTGTCCTCTCTGTTTTTTTCATGCCAGTCAGAGCACCCCCTCTAGTACCCACTGAAGCCTTTTTTGAGGGCCGTTGTGCATGGTCCTCGGGAAGAAATGCTGCCAAGCTGAGTTTCCATAAAGCTAAAGCAGAATCATAGACAGCAACCTCTTCGGGTTGCTTCCTATCTTCTTTGTGCAAAATACCAGTGTAGACCAAACACAACCTCCTCACTGTCTGCAGTGCTTGTAAATATAACCTTGTACATTTGTTAATAAGAAGAAACTGAGTTTGAATTTCTTTGCAAAATATGAAAAGGAGATAATCACACAGTACTTCAGAGATGGACGGCTCCGAGATGCATTCTACAACTACAGCTGTCAGCCTCTCTGTACATGCAAATGTTGTACTGTCAGAATTTAACAGGGTGAAATAGGTTTCTATTATAGATGAACAAAAACTCCAATTATAACTGCTCACAATTCTAGTTACTGTACTCACTGTTTAACAGCAGTCAGTATATGGCACAAAAAAAGTCCTTTGAATGTTGCCTGGAATTACAGTGCCTGTTACAACAGCCCACTATCCATACAATAGGGTAGACAAGGCACTTCCATTATTCCCCCTGTATTCGGTTGCCATAGCTTTTTTTAAGTGTGTCTTTCAAGCTTCAAGTTGTCACTCCTAGTCCAGAACTCAATTTCTCATGATAATTGATGAAAGTCCCACCTGGCTAATTTAGAGCTCTCCCAGTTTTTAAAAAATGGAGGTTTGTGGTTAGCTGAGGAAAAATAGCCTTGTTCTGTTCTTTAGCATTTCTGAAATATGTAAAAATAGCATCCTTAATATCATGAAAGAATTGTGACATCCATAATTGTAAGCATAAAATTTTAGTTGTTGTTTTTATTGTATTTCTGAGGGCAATTGTTTTGAAAAAAAAAAAAAAAGCCCACAAAAAAACCAAAAGACATAATTTGTAGCAAAGTCAGTAAACTGTTCCCTAAGTTGTATAAGTGATCCTGAAAATTCTGATTTGCACATAGCTCCTCAGAAGAGAACATTCATGCGTTGAAGTTAGAAAAACCTCTGCCCAGGTTTTATGCGTTCATTTGCATGTGGAGATAAAATCAACATCGTGTAAAGAATTCTGTTTCTGAAAAGAAATAATTTCCATTTTAATTCCTTTCTTGTGATAGTTTGGAATCACAATTAAAAGTTTATTATAAATTCACATTTACAAGCTCATGCAACTTCCTGTGCTACTTGTGTAAAAACCACAGTGCTTTTAAGCAAGATGGGCCAATTTGTTGCATTCAAATCCATGCCACTTTAAGATGTTAAGATTATATCTGAAAATCTATGCAATTTTAAGATACCAAGTTTCTATTTCCTTTTCATCATAGTCATGAGTTTTACGAAGGGTGGCTCAGTCCTGCAAGCAGGCAGGTGCCTGGAGTGAGATGGCGTCTGAGAGAAGGCAGCCAGAAAAGTATTCTGCTCTACTCTTCAGAGAGAGGAGCCTCTGTTGTGTAAAAGTAGCTTTGGTGTAATCTCTTCCTCTGCTAAAGCCATCTTCTCTGTACACAGTCAAATTAATTCATGCTTATAGTAGCTTTCTGTAAGGGTTTGAAAAGATAATATAGCAGATAACTGTCTGTCAGCAGTAAGTGCACTTGTGGCTGCCTTATGCTTAAGCCCGTGTCTAACATTGTGGTGGCAAACAGTTGTCCTTTGAAGCCCCACGTGAAGGCTGGAGAGTACTGAAGGTGTACCAAGGCTTAACAGCTCCAACAAGGCTTGACTCGCTCATATGCTTGTTTACTAAATGTGAGAGAATTTTCCCTGTAGCGTAAGAACATCTGATATGTGAGTTATTGAAGAGAATTAATTAAAACTTCATGTGCCTCTCTTCTCTGAAATTTCTTGCAGAATAGAACTAACTATAAAAAAATAGTCTGTTACTGCAGCCTGAAATTTTTGTATCAGCATTAATATATACTTCTGTTGTAACAGCAAAAGAAAACAATTTGCTTAGAAAACCCATGTGCCTACTATGGGCTTGTCATTTGCATAGCCTAGCAGCCTCGGTGTCTTTGTGTAGGTCTGTCTTGGGTTTGTGGTTTATTTATTTAACAAAATGTATTTATTTAGCAACAACAAAAATATCAATACTGTTTATTACATATATATCTATTTCAGGATCTCCTAACTTAAAAAAATACAAGAAATGCAATACCTATAAAATAATACATTGCTCTAATAAGGTATCTAAGAGTATTATTTATCAGACATTTCATCAAATTTAGACCTGAAGAAATAATCCATATTTGGGCTCTGTGATAAAAATAACAGTGGGATATATTTTGATCATGAACTAAAATGAAATTCAGCAGCCTGTCAACGTTGTTGATCTATTTCTGAGTGCCATTTAATCTGGAAATGAAAGCCACAGTTCTATTTTTTTTTTTTTTTTTTTTTTCTTTTTGTTCCCCACCTGTTTAACTGGAACAGTTTCTTTCAGGTGTGAAGCACCTGTGGCTCCAAATCAAACTCTAAGTGCCTTGTCTAGCACAAATTGAGAATTCTGCTTCAATCAGAAATGTTCTTCAACAAGTACTTTTTATGGCAGAGCTGACCGTCTGCCCTTGTAAGCTCTTGACAGTGCTATTTTAGGATAGTTTCACTGGATAGCTCTGGAATGATCGGAACACATCCTAACAGCAACAAAAAAACTGATCTAAAACAAGCGCGCTTAAGTCCAGCTCTGACATTGCTGGTAGACAATTCAAAATCGTATTGTATTTGCTTCAGAGGAAAAAAAAAACTGGAGAAAATAATGTGAATGAGCAGTGGAAGTGGCATTTAAGGCGCGCTTGCAGACTTTAATTCCAGATTAAGCTTTACTGTCTGAATGCCAGTGCACTCATTTCCTCGCCATAAAAAGATCCTGTCTATCTCTTCACTTTAGTTGATTGCTGGGAACGTGGAGAAAATGCTCACTGATGGATTGGGATACAAAATGAAGTGCTGCAGATTAGCGCAGTCAGAATTTGTAGTGCGTGGTGGCTTCTGTCTCTGGGAAATTATCCTTTTAGGCATTTAAATGGGGCTTGGGGCAGAGAGATTGGGGTGGGTTGGTTTTTTGTTTTGTTTTGTTTCTTTATTTAATGGCAATATTCATTTTATTGAGAGCAGGGTATGCTTTTCACAAAATGAGTGTTTAACCTGTCCCGTAGTAATCGATGCCTGGCTTGACCATGTCGTGCTCACATCCAGTCTAAAATTACCAGGGAAAATGCAAATGGGGCTGAGGGATGAAATTTCTGCAGATTTACCCTCCTCCTTCCACCCCCAACTGGGGCTCTCAAGTTAAGAAATGAACACACTTGGAGAATTTGAACAAGAAATATTAAAGAAAGAGCCAGTCAAATGCAGAATGTGTCACGGAGAGTAACTGATGCTGTTTTTTAGGAACAGCTAAAATATAGCAAATTATCTCAGCACAGATAGCTTCAGGAGAAAACATAAATAAATCCCCAAACCCACATCATATAATTTATGACATAAATGTGTTTTTTTTCTAGTTACACAGTAGGTTTTTTGTACATGCCATTCCTCACCAACTCCCACTGAAGCAGGAGCTTGCTTTTAAATCTCTTATTGAGAGTGAGGAGAGTCGGATAGGGTGTGCTGTTCTGAAGGGATGCTGCAGTGCTCTTCAGAGATCACTTAGAAGGGGGCATGTAGTAAGGTGCATGTCACTGCAGGTGGCAGAAGGGCACATTTTGGGGACTGAACCTGTTTACATTAATAATAGGTGCTATTTTGTTTAGTGCTGAACTCAATCATAGAATCATAGAACGGTTTGGGTTGGAAGAGACCTTAAATGATCATCTAGTTCCAACCCCCCCGCCATGGGCAGGGACACCTACTGGTAGACCAGATTGCTCAAAGCCCCCATCCAGCTTGGTCTTGAACATTTCCAGGGATGGGGCATCCACAGCTTCCCTGGGTGACCTGTTCCAGTGCCTCACCGTCATCACAGAAAGAATTGCTTCCTAATGTCTAATCTAGATCTACCCTCTTTCAGTTTAAAGCTGTTACTCCTCATTCTATCACTACACTGCTTGATAAGAGAGTCCCTCCCCATCTTTCATATAGGCACCTTTGAAATACTGAAAGGCTGCTATAAAGTCTCCCTGGAGCCTTCTTTTCTACAGGATGAAGAACCTCAGCTCTCTCAGCCTGTCCTCATAGGGGAGGTGCTCCAGCCCCCTGGTCATCTTCAGGGCTTTGCTCTAGAGCTGTTCGCGCAGGTCCATGTCCTTCTCACACCGGGGCCCCCAGAGTACTCCAGGTGGGTTGTCACCAGAGCAGAGTAGAGGGACAGAATCACCTCCTTTGACCTCGAAGGTCATGCTTCTTGTGATGCAGCCTGGGATGTAATTTGCCTTCTGGGCTGCGAGTGCACATTGCTGGCTTATACTCAAGTTTTTCATCCACGTACACCCTCAAGTCCTTCACAGGGCTGCTTATAGTCCAGTCATTGCCCAGCCTGTATTTGTGCGTGGGATTGCCCAAACCCGTGTGCAGGACCTTGCACTTGGCCTTGCTGAACTTCATGATGTTGGCACAGGCCCACCTCTCAAGCCTGTAGAGGTCCCTCTGAGTGCCATCCCTTCCCCCCAGAATGTCAACCACACCACACAGCTCGGCGTCCCTCGCAAACTTGCTGAGGGTGCACCTGATCACACCATCCATGTCACGGACAAAGATGTTAAACAGCTCTGTTCCAAATACCAAGCCCTGAGGAGTGCCACTCATCACTGGTCTTCACTTGGACATTGAGCTGCTGACCACCTCTAATTTGACAGGAAAATTTGCAGATCATTAACAACTGTGATCCTCAGTGAATTAACTTTGGCTACATGCATGGAGTTTTTTGAGAGATGCTAAGCCCCTGCAACTCTTCTTTTCCTTTAGCAGAGACAGTGGCTACTCAGAACCTTTGAAAAGCTTTTTACAAATCTCCCTGAAAATAGCTGTGATCCTCAGGAGCTCATTTCTCCTTGTAATACAGAACTATTAACAAAGTAAAGGTGATTATCTCTGTGCAAAGGCTCCAGTGTGCAATTTAGGTTGTAGCTTTGAGTGTTTTAACAATTGAAATGATTTTGACCCTAAACCTGCTATAGTACATCCTCTGGCTGCCTTTTTCCAGAAAGCATCACCTTGAGTTTAATAATATAAACCCTTGAGCATTTCCAACCTGATTTTTTTCTAGCCAGTCTTTTGCACCACTTGGATTGAATGGCTCCTTTTTTCTATCCTCGAGCATTTTCTTTAGCACTACTTATCTATAATGATGTGGTCAGTGATTCAGGCCTGTTAAGGAGGTTATTACAGCAACAGAATAATTTTCATTTGAACTTACTCAGAGGTGAATGCAAATACCTATAAATATGCAAAATTCACTTTCTTCGGGGAAGATGCAGGAGCATCCAAAAATACAAATGAGAGTGGATGACAGCAGACAAAAGATGGGTTTGTTTACTCAAATTCACAAGATTCTACTCCGCAGAACATTGGAAATATATTTTAAAAAAAGGGAGTGCAGTTAACAGGAGACCAAAATAGGGATGGAAAGTTGGAAAATGAACTTGACTAGATGCATGTCATTGTTGGAAGAGTTTCTGTAAATCACCATGTTATGGACTCTTTGCATCTTTGTCTCGTCCCTTGACCAAATATCCTTTAGTGGGTCCCAGGAGTGTGCAGTGCTTGTTCTTTCCATGAGAGTTGTTATTTAAGACGCAGCAAGCTCGTTAGCATGGAGACCTAGGTACCAAGAGCACTTGTAACATCATAGCAGTCGTAATGAATTGACCTGTATTCCCTCCAGGGTGGAGTGAACACCAAGAGCTTCCCAATACTTATTGATCTGTTTTTGGAGAGTTTCCAGTGCAATAGCTTTGTCCCATTTTCAGAGTACTTTCTGTTGCATACTGAGGATTTGAATAACAAGTAAAATGCCTAAGCGATTGCAGGCCCCAGTGGGGTAAAATTAAAACCTCGTAAAGCTGAGCTCTCTCATGAGATATCCCGTGCTTTCAAGTGGTAAGGACGAATCTGGAAAAGGTTATCAACAGGACAGGACACAGATGAGAACAGAACTTGGCCAAGAGATGTATATGTTGATAAACGTCTTGGATGTTTTACGCATCTGTTTTTAGAAAACCCTTTAAATAGGATTAAAATGAAATGATAGGCAGATAGAGGTAAAGGATCTCCTGAAGACATCGGAGACATACTATCAGGTTTTTACTGGTGGGTAATTTGATGATAGTGATGGTTACCCAGTCATTTTGCATTTTGATAGTTCCTTTCAAAAGTTTGGGCAGTACAGCAGTAGACTGTAATCAGTAGCTCACAGAACACCAAAAATCAGGGAGGTGTGGACTCAGGACAGCCAGCATTCTCCATTTGATGAAGTTGTACTCTGCACACTCCCCAGTTGCCAGGATTGAGTGTATGGTTGCCAGTGGTGATGACTGGGAGGAAAATCAGAGATATACTTCTATTTATTAACACTTTAAAAAAAAAAGCCACTCCATTATTTGTATTATTGGGAAATAATACAAATATTATGCATACTATTTTATACAGATGAGTCAGGAGACCTAAGTGCTGCTTAGCTCATGGAAACTGACTACTTCAGGATGCACAAGGAAAACAGGGAATTTCAGGCTGTAGTTTTAGGAACTACACAGATTTGCAGTTCAAAAATCCAATCTGAGTGATGTTGTTGAAGTGGGATGTCTCATACTGGATCTCTGTTTTCATGTCAGCACACAGATTTCTGCAGAGCCTCTGATACAATCAAGAGGCTTTCGTAGCAGATCATAAGGTATAGCTGGGACAACAGGCTGCAATATCGGGCTGTGGTTTGCTTCTGAGGCTGTGCTGTGATTTCAGTGCGGTTGGGAAATGTCTGAATTTCATTATTTATTCAGCAATTGAATAGTCGAGTTAGGGGAGTGTTTCATTAACCACCCTTTGAAAACCATTTTTTTCAGTCTTCCCTTCGGTTCTAGAAGGAGGTAAAATATTCTTAACCATGTCTGACTTTTAAATTCTTATGCAGATTCATTTGGTCAAAGAAGGTGTTGCATTTCCCTCAGTAAGACATTCTTTTTGGGTGAAGGTATAATCTGAGACAATGGAATTAAAGATTATTTAGTACTGCTTATCAAGCAAAGATGGATGAGTCGGGTGTGAAGGCACAGTACTTTTCCTTTCACTGACAGCCCATTTCAGATTGAAGTCCTCAGTTCACGTAGTAGATGACTTCATCAGCTCGTAGTGAGCTGTAGCTAAATTGCACATAATGAGACAGGGCGTTGTGCGAGGGAAGCATCTGTATGTGTGTCCAAGTGAGAGCGGAAGGAGGGAGGGATTTTAGCTTGTTTAGAAAATAAAATGCATCATTAATCTAAATATGACAGTAGCATAAGCTGTGAGAACAGTCTTCCAAACAGCCTGCCACAAGCCTGCATTGTTTGCTGCTCTCTGCCAGTTGCAATCACGTTTTTGCCTAACTGCTGGTTTGTTTCCTGGCTCTTGGATGGACCAATCACTGCCTCTGCCAGAGGAAAAAAACATTGCAGCGAAAGTGTCTGAAAAACATCCACTGAAAGAATAATCTGCTAGATACAGCGTAGTGGGAATGAAGGGGCAGAGAAGAGAGATGCCAGTTCGTCACTGTTCCCAGCAAAACCTGAACACTGTGGAGGGACTTCACACCCTCTGCCTGGAGTTATAGAAAGAGATAGAGTGTCTCGTAGTGATGTGGCAAAGCTAGTGGAAGAAAAGGATTTAATAACAAAAATCTGGCTGAAAAAGCTGGTTTTGTTTCATTTTTGTTCTTGAGGGAAGTGAGCTTTAGAAAGGTCACCTTTCTATTTTGTTTCTCTTCTTTAAAACCTAAATACAAAGGTAGTTACAGGACAGAATATGAATACCTAATAATTTCCTGTGTTTGTCACCACACTGTTTTGCATGCATGGCAGTTTTCTCCCTTCCCTAAATAGATGTGTTGGCTTTTTCCTTTTTTTTTTTTTTTTTTGGTTTTCGTTTTAGTGGGGGTTTTTGTTTGTTTGTTTGTTTGTTTTTAGTGGTTTTGTTGTTTTGTTTTGTTTTCTTTAAATAGCAAACAGGTCATGGGTGAGAGAGTTCAAAAGCTAACAGACGCAAAGCAAACATCAATTATGCATAAGAAGCGCAGAGAGAAATATACATAGATGTACAGGAAGTTTTTAAATTGAGTATAAATACAGTAGAAGCAGAAGAGGCTGAATTGCTGCCGGGGGATAATTATATAACTGATGCGTTTGTCTGTGAGCCTGCTATATTCTACTGTTTGATATACAGCTTCACTAATGAGGTAGGTCTCAGCCCCAGAATTTGGTCTCCTGTTCCATGGGTAAGCTTTAGATATACTTAGGCAGCTCTATGAGGAATATGCCTGCAGCCTTTTGGAAAGGAAATGCTGCTCTTTTAGGTAACACACCCGTGTCTGGCTGGCTTCTGGACTATGCTGTCTGCCACTTCCATTTTGGGGGAAGATGGCAGTGAGAGTTGGTACAAACAGAAAATCAAGAGTCACGTTGTGCACACAGCGATTTGCATCTCCTTTCCAGCAAGATTCGTGCCTGTTTACTGTATTTTCCCAACTGCTTTTGTAACCTGAGTTCTCATTGAGTCTCCTATGCAAATTAATCACACTCTTCATCTCATTCTTAAGCAGAAACGGCTCTCACGGGCAGATTACTGTCCTGATGAAGTTCGTGAAGGTCAGAAAAAAGGTTGAGGTTCATAGGTATGTGACTGGGAGAATCAGGTTATATTGCTGTTGTGCCCCACCAAAGTACTGGTGTTTTTAAAAGTAGTTGAGTCTAAGGTGAGTAATGCATTACCTGGGGCCAATGAGGTGACTCTGGATGAAAATTGATTTTGGTCTTGTTATAATTTTTTTCCTTGCTTTCTCTCTGAGTTTTCTTCTGTCTGAATTTCCTTTGTGTCTTTGTGCTTTCTTTGTGATATTGTTTCCTCCTCAGTTGTGTAGACACACACCTGTGTGTACACTTCACAGAACACTGAGAAATTTCCAGGTTACAGAGCTCCATCATTTTCTTTCAAAGGGGCAGGAAGATGAGAAAATACTCAGGGTTTCTCTTTCCTCCTTTGCCTCTTTTTCCATCTTTCCATTTCTTGTCCCAGACAAGAATCCCACAAAGCAGTATTTCTTTGCTCACAGCTACTATCTCCAAAACATTGGTATTGCAGGAGCCTGCTGGTGAGGGAAACTGTCTCTCAGACCCTCATTCAGTGAGCACTGTGTCTCTACCACATTCCCAGAGCTTAACACCAACAGACACATTTTGAGTATTTTTTCTGTAGTTCTGAACAGACTGATAATTAGTAACTAGTAGCAAGACTCCAACATGCTCCTGTTTCATAGCATTCTGACTCTTGAAATCCTGTATATGTAGTGTGTGCTAATTTATGTTCTCAAGTGGCAATTAGGTGGCTTTAAATCTGGAAATGCTGCATTTTAATAGCTAAGTTTAAAATAATTAAAAGTGTTTTGCAACTGGTACACTTTAGATAAAAGCATGAAGGAGACTAGTTTAAAGATGCAAACCAGAAGTTTCATCTGGATACCCAAAGTTACGCATGATTGTGCAATTTGTACCTGAAAAAGAGATCCCAATGAAATGGGACAGCAGCTGGTCGCTGAACCAAAAGGGCCTGCGTTTCTGCTCGGACGGACTTGGCTTTGCTATTTACGCACCAAAGCTGGCATTTAAACCTTCACTGGAGGTATGATTCCTTCATTTTGAAAAGGCACAGATCTTGAAAAAGTAGGTGACATACCATTAAAAGGGCATTGTACTGATAGAAAACATGGATTACGTGCAGGCAGTCTTAGATGGAAAGCATTCCAGCAGGGTCACTTAAATGTTACCTAACTCTGAGAGCAGGATTCAGTCGCTTAAGCAGAGGTTTCTTGCAGGCACCGTAGCATACTCTGCTGCCCACGGAGCTCCTGGAGGTCCTGCATCATACCTGCTGACCCTGCGCAGGTTTCTCACATACCCTGAGGAGTCTAAAGCAGCTCTGGGCACCTTTTTTTTCAGGCCATTGAATTTGGTGGCAGAAGGAAGTGTCTGATTGGGGGCTACCGGAAGAAATGCCAGGAGCGTTGGGCAGCCAAGAAAGCACAGTCAGAGCACATGATAAGGGGGATTCAAGCAAGGCAAATAAAAATTGTGTAGGTACAGAGGAGCTGGCAGATAATTGAAGTAAGTTAAAATATAGGAGCCTGATTTTTATACATTGACATGTGTTTCTTGACAGAAAAATCACGTTAGCAACTTTCCTCCTGCAGTAACAGAAAAGTAGTTCAGGCTGGATTTGCCTTGCCATAGATCTTTTCCCATGTATAATGTGTTGCTGTTCTGTGGGTTAGGTTTGTTGACAAATTTCTTCTCCAGAGGGTGTGCAGTCTGCAAACTCACATGTCAATACTGTATGTGACTATTATGAACCAAACTGATGGTTCAAAATCATTTTGAAGTAGATTGGTCTTGGCATAAAGAAGTATTTTCAAGGAAGTATAAATCCAAAAATAGAGGTAAAGAAAATACATGCAGCAGAGCCCTCACTGGAGAGTCATTATCAGTGATGTCACTAACTAGGCCACCCTTTAAAAAAACCCAACAGTGAGTGGAACTGGGAAGAAATCTAGCATATGTGTGTTGCAATGGGAAGCAATATCTGGATAAGCTACTGAGAAGTGAGTGCCAAGTTTATGAATTTAAACAATAAGTTCATGCATTTAAAAACCTGGCTGTAGACAGAACAACTTGGGAGCAAGTTGGCATCGTGGCCAGAGGCTGAATGCGGGGGCTGCTCAGGATGGAGCTGAGCAAGCCAGTGCTCCTCAACTCAGCAGGCCAAACTGTGGCAGCCAGCCTGGGCAATAGCCCTCCCCCCAAAAGAAGAGGCAAAGAGGGAGCGGGTGAAAAGAGGTGAGAACTCCCGCGTTTTGCAGGAGCGTAGCTGCAGAAGAGCAGTGCAGAGCTTGGCTGCACCTCCATGCTGGCTGCCAAGCCACGTGCTCCGAGCCCTTGCTGAAGCACCCGCAGCCAGGCTGGCTTTTCCTTCCCTGGCCTAACACTGTCTCGGGAATCTGCCTGATCCATCTAAGCCTAGAGCTGGATCCAAGTTACCCTTTGAATTTACTCGCTATTATTCTTAATGAGTTGCTGAGAGTGAGGTTAGCTCAGATCTTAGCCAGCAATATGCGGTCAGTACATTTGAACTTCTATTTTTAACTTTGTAAAGAGAGTGTTGAATATGTTGGTTGTGTTTCTTCTGGTGTAAAAAGACATTTCCTGTTTAGTGCTGCCATGTCCCTTCACGTCCTCCTTTACCTCTTCCCTAATTTTTTAGTTACAGCATCGATTAGAAATAATGTCTTAAATTTTTGCAGCTTTTTACACTATAAGATGGTGATTTCTTTCACCAAGGGAGGCCATTGCACTCAGAACTAGGTTTAGTGGTCCTGATAATATTGAGTAGACGGTTGGACTTAATGATCTTGCAGGTTGTTTCCAATCTTAATGATTCTGAATTCTAAACCAGCTTCTCCGTCTCCAGCATCTGGTAGTGAAAAGGAAAGCAGGCGCGTTTTGCTTGGTGAGTGGCCGCTGGTGTTCAGGTGCTGCGGGACGTGCCCAGGAGCACGCGTCTCAGTGCCTGGAGAAGAGTCAAAGCTCGTGGAGGCACGGGGTGGCTGGAGAGGAGGTCACCGAGTGAGGAGTGGGAGTACTCTCCAAGTCTGCAGTTAGGTCCAACCCTTTCCAGCTGTGGTCTTTGGTAGCTCTTCCCAAAAACATCAGTCATTTTGGCCGAGGACAGTGCTGTATATGTTTGTCCAAGGTCCCAGGGTCATCTTTTTGTCTTTCCCTAGCTCTAAATGCAAAGCACGTGGGACACACTTACATATTTGAAACATCATGGCTGAAGAATAGTTATGACTGTCATGAGGAAGAAAGGTGGATTAAAACTTTTGCAATTAATCAAATTAGTTAGCACATTAAATCAACATCAAATCAAGATCCAGAAATAAGTATGTCACAAAATTTATGCTTATTGTAGAATGCAGGGGAAAAAAAAAATTCCCAAATACTGCCTGGGAATATAAAGTCACTATGACTGAGTTTTAAATCTGCTTTACAAGGAAGTTTTGATCCTGTTGAGTAATTATTTCTTGACAAAAAGCTGTATTAGACGGTGTCTAATAATTGTGTATCAGTGGCATTACTAACCCTGTGATATCATAAAAATGAGAGATGCTTCATGGAACCATTTTTGAAAAAGAAAACTGTTTCTTTAAATTTGTAACGCTGTTATTCTTTCATTTGCATATTAATACCTTCCTTATGCATTTTTTCCAAAACTTGCAAAGGATCACTATGAAGCTGACTATACTGTATTTTATCCTTTCTAAATGATCATTTAAATTTACTCAAATTTATTAATTTTTATACTTAAGCCTTTTCTGCATCATTTGTTCTCCTCTTTACCTGGTACTTAAACATTTTATTTACTTCGGGTATATACTGAAGAGGAATCTTTAATATCCTTAGACAGCCATGGATCTTTGATTTGATTACAGTCTTTTGTCCATTTTTTCCTTTTTTCCCCATTAAAGACAAACATTATATTCATGCATATTCCTTCTGGTGGCTACCCTCATTTCCCTGCTTTGAGAAGATCCTGCAGAAGAGCTCATTTCTGCAGCCACCACCTCTCTAACTTGTCATTTGTGAAGTTCAGGGGTTTTTTGCTAATATTATAGTAATGGATAAATATCAGTCACAAATTCTGCTCTTGTCCTTGACAAGGTGAAGTTATTAAGATTCATTTACAGCCTGTAAGAGGCGATGTCTGGAGATGAAATTTAGCACTACTAAAATATTAGTATAGCTGTCTGCTTGTTGCTGATCGTTGCTGTCAGATGAGAAGACCTGTGATATGTGTTTCTACCTAAGAATTTATTCACGTGAATCTTAACCAGCATTAGTCTGAGCTGGAAGGAGGGTTACATACACCTGCCAGAACAAAGACGTGCCTGGGAAGTTCATGTTGCAATTGAACATACAAAAGAAAAAAAAAAAAAGCAAAACCCAAAGCATGAATACAAATCGTAGGCAGGTTTGAAGATAGGTTATCTAACACTGAGCTCTCCATTTGCCACTAGCAGAAACCTAAGTATTTGCACAGAGGATGTTTTGGTTTTGTTTTCCTTTTGTGTTTTGTTTTTATATAAGCTGTTTTCTTGTTCTGTTCACACTGGTTTTGATCTTTTCACCTCAGTGCTTTACAGAAGCCTTTTTTCACCCTCAGCGTTGCTAAGGCAAGCTGCTATAATGTGATGGTTCTAGAAACAAGGCTCAGTGTTGCAGTGGACAGAACTATTGCAATTGTCCTCTGAACTTTGAGTGGTGAATAATCTCAAGTGGAAGAAGTAGTAGTGATGTTAATTCATCCTTCTTGAAATACCTTAAGAATTCTCATTCCCATATAGTTAATTTTCTTTAAAGAACTTGAGATACAATTTTAATTGTAAGATTCTTGTTATTTGTCTGTGCACGAATGTGTTTGAATAGTGTTGCTTATACCTGGAGAATCTCTGCAGGAATGTCAGAAAGTAAAAGGAGAAAAGCTGAAAGTTACTGTTTTGGTTTTTTTAATGTTCCTCTACTTTCCTTACCCACTGTATTTCAGTTCCCTATTATGAATTTTATTGTAAAATATTCTTTTCCCTACGCTGATGTAGTGCATCTTCACGTGTATCATTTCAGGTCTCCAACACTTGGAAAATGCAGTGTTTTCAACTTTCAGCATTCAAATTTCCATCAGTTAAGTTCCCCTTTCCAACCTGCAAACTGAGACAAAAAATTGATGTGGGTTTTTTCTTTGTCACTTTCTTGTGTGGGACTTGAAAGTGAGGTCATTTTAAGCTTTTTTTTTTTTCTTTCTTAAGGCTTTTTTTTTTTTTAACTCTCTTTTTTCAGCAGAACAAGCTCTGAGGTCCAGAAACATTTTCTAAGGAAAGTTGAGGCTCATACATAACTATTTTTTTTGTTGCACAGTGTCTTCTTACTCTGTTAGCACTTCTGTCTAGCTGCCTGACATCCAGATTATCTATTAGCTGAGGGCTTGTTTTAGGAGTAAAGATACATGGCTTCCCCTCAGCCCCATCACTGGCTTTGGACAAGCCCAGCACACTCACTGTTTTAAGAGGTTTCCGGAGCATCCCGCGCTCATTGAGTGCTTTGTAGTCCATCCCCCAGGCACTTCCCAGAGCCTCAGTAAGGTGTGAGGATGTACACCTGAGGCAGGGTCCTAATCAGGTAGGGGTTTATTCCAGGAAAGACTTGCAGAGTTGTGTATCCTCCAGCCTGCTTTGTAGTGACATTTGCAAGTAGGAGGATGGACATATATGACAGTCAAGATGGAGAAAGCAAAATCACCAACTTGCTGAATGTTTTCTAGAGTTTTCCAACCCTAATCAAGCCTTCCATCACAGTCAGGTTTTCCAGTTATGTTTATGAAAAGTAAGTTGAGCTCAATACGTGGAATTTCTGGGTACATTCAAGATTTTCATTACTTTTCCACAGTATGATTCCAGGTCATCAGATTAACTATGCTTGTTACAGAATCCCAGCAGAAATTTAGGACACTAACTATGCTGTATTATGTTGTAAGCCTTGTCTTTCCCTCTCAGTCATTTCATCAGTTTCTTTGAAGCTTTTTTTTTTTTTTTTTTTAAAGCATCTCTTACATAGAGGAAATGAAACTTCCAAATTAAGTGTGACATAGTCCCTTTGTCAATAAACAACTGATTACAGTTCTGCTGTGTTATGGATGTACATGTTCTTTGAAAGATGAGCTGTTGTTTTTGCTCTGAAAACTTACTCTTTCACACTTTGTACATGCTAGGAAAAAGCTCTTGTACCTTTTCCCTTTCTTCTTTTTCTCCCCCAGTGGAGTAGTAATGAATTATTCATCCAAAACTGTCAGAAGACAAGGCCTAAAAAAGGAAAGTACCTGATTTCCCCAAAATTTTAATTTTGTACTACTTTTCACCAAAAATAATATTACAAAAGTGATACATACATCCAAATCTGCAAACAAGAACTGTCATGTATAATACATGATCCTGGGAAGATCCATGTGTGTTTTAAGTATAGGACCATCGACTTCAAAAATACAGCTACTGATGATAAGCATTCTATATGAAGCCTCATAAGTTAAATACAGTAGAGCCAATTCTGTGGTAAGAAGCTGGGCTTTTTTATTTTGCCGACCCGCAGTTGTCCCTTCTCTTAATTTATTCCCTTATTTGTCTTCATTTTTTGTTGTTATTCCTGCTTTGTGGTGCTTGCACATAGAAACCTGTGATAATTAATGATGGTAATAGAGAGAAATCCAATAACTATGCATATTTGAAATGTCTGTTGTTCTCTGGGACCAACATTTCCAATACAACATTAGTTTCAAAAGAGCTTGCTTGATGAGGGAGATGTCTTTTAGAATATTTACTTGAGGCTTTATGCTTGGTTGTGTCGCATATAATGCCTAATCGTTTTAAGACCTTGTTAGAACAGAAGAATTAGGAAATGTGGGGAAAAAAAAGGAAATTAGAGATTTTTCTCATCTTGATTTAAAATACTGTTTCTGATGGCAGGCGTTGACTTGTCTTAGTCGAAAGCTATTCTGGAAGAAGACTCATAACTGAAAATAAACTGTGAAGTTTTTGTCTTGGCACAAGTATTTTTGCATTTGCATATAAATTAATCTCAAGGTTCAAATGAGATGCTTTAGACAGTTGACAGCATTTGTGCCACGCTAGTTTCTGTGTGTGTGTGCTTCAGAAATTAAAATAAAGGCGTGGAGAATTTTATTTCTCGTAAAACAAAATTCCTGAAATCCTCTTTGCTCATAAATGCTACATTTGGCCTTTTGAATTTTATGGCCCTTAACTATTATTTAAGGTGATCATGCAGAAAATTTACACTATGTGAGAGGGAGTCCTGTTGCTATTGAATCCTACTGCAAGTTGCATTGTCTTGCTTTTTGCCTTTTTGTTGCTTTGGGGTTTTTTTCCTGGAAAAATGCCCCATGGTAGGTATAAAAATACTGGTAGATGACTTTGTTCTCAACTGTGCAGAAAGGAATTTTTCTTCTTAGTGTAATTTTACAATAAATGCTTTTTCTTCTCATTCATCTCATGATTTTTTTTTGGCTCAAATATTTTCAGAGTACTTCTGTTACAAGACTCAAAATTCAGGAGAGATCTTCTGCTGTTAGAGCACAATGTGATGTACCCTTACAATATTAGTAGTGATCTTTGTAATTAGAATTATAGTACAGTTCCTGTAATTGTTTTCTTTGTCCGTCCTCTGCTCTAAAAAGCCAGATCTAAGCAGATATTAAAAGGCAAGTTATGCTGAATCTTATTTTGAAGGGCAAATGATTTAGGAAAGATGCACTAATATGTTGGGGTTTTTTAATCTAGAGTATGGGCAGCTATTTTTTCTTTTTTTTTTTTTTTTTTTTTTAAGAAAAAAGTGTCAAATGTGGATTGATTAGGATAGGAAAATACATAGAAATGGAAGAACATTTAGTAGAAATTTTCACAGAAAGTTTCATTTTTCATTCTCCAGCAATATTTTGTTAATATTCTTAGTAGAAATTAAACATTTTCTTCAATCTGTATTGGCATAGATGATTCATTCTACAAGGAATAATTTTTTACTTGTCTGATCTCTTATCAGATGCATGAATCCTCATACCAGTTCTCTCTGCTCCTAGATTTTAGCCCCTTTGTAGTTAGAGAAGAATGAAGAATACTGTCCTGAGAAAAAAAGAAAAAAAGAAAAAAAAAAAAAAATGCAAATCCAAGTTCTAACCAGTTTTCAGAGTTGGGTTCAATAAAGTTACTCCTGTCTGTGTGTCATATGAGAATAGACATCAAAGAGAAGTAAATATAGTAATACTTGAAATCTGTTTAGGAGGAGAAAAAAGATGATTGATTTTTTTTTTCTGAACTGTAGCTATATTTTCCATTAACGTGGAATGTTACTGTAATACAGTGTAATTTGCTACCAGTAGCTGGGTTAGGGGTTGCTTGTTGCCAGTTTGTTAGTATAACAGTGCCTACAGAATGATGCTTTTCTTTCTCCCGTGCTCTTTTATGGATTCAATAAGCTGTAACCCTGCAAAGCAGCCTTAGTTTATAAATGGACTACAGCAAAAAGACCTGGATGGTGCAGAAATGATTAGTTTGTGCTTTGACCCAACAGAGAAAAATCGTCTTTTTAACTCCAACTTACTAATAACAGGATCGTGGGGTGAAAGTTGGCAGAGAAAATGGGAAGTGTACAGATTTGCTTTGTTTGTTGCTTATTGAGCATTGGAAAGCTGATTTTTGTCATTTATGTAGAAACGTGTACAGAGCTACCTGCCATTGCTCAGTGAACAATAGCCTAGCAGGCAAACACAAAGGCAGGATAAATTCTTACTTATTAGTCATAAACCATATTTTACCACCTGCTTCATGCTCCATAGTTACTCACTCAGTAAGGTTCCTCCTGGAACACAGCAGAGGTGGCAGGATTAGGCCCAGAATTTGAATGACAACCTTATGCTCTGTTTAGCTGCAACATTATAGTTTAAATGGAAGTTGATCCATCTGGTATTTTCATCTTACATCAAAAGCTCTTTCTTGAAAACAGTTTGTTATGAGAGAGAATAATTAGACTGTCTACTTTAATACAGGGTATTGAAACTGAAAACTGCACCAAATCCGTAGTTATGGAAGGGAACAAGTCTTTTGACAGTGGCCAGTGTGACATGACATCGAGGTCATCTGTCAAATGCAACTTAGCTGAAGTTGGGAAAGTCTTTGTGCATTGCCCTTTGGCTTTTTTGCACTCTAGGGAACGCTGGACCTACTAAAGCCCAGATTCCTGAACAGTGCTGTAAGAAGCTTCAAAAAGTAACACAGAGAAAACATATCCTATTTACAGTGGATGTTTTTAGAGAGCATCGTGTAACACAGTGGAGTACAATGTGATGCAAAATGTCATTGAATATCTTGTAAATCTTTCATAAAATATACCCTTTCTATCTCAGAACTCCTGTCAGCCTTTCATTTCCTGACTTTAAAAAAACCTCATTTATTGACATCAAACTTCTGTGTGGAGGTAGCAGGCACAGAAGCAACAACCTCTTCTTTTTCTCCTGCCTCATGCATTTAATTACTTGAAATGCATTATAAAGAAGTTTCACAAAAGATGAAAATGTAAGACATTTTGTACAAGATTTGGTCCAAATCCTTTTTCAGTCCAGCTGCCTCCAGTCCAATTAACTACTTTTTCCTGCTGGGCTGCTCAGACAGCAGGAAGAAAGTGAAGAATTAGGTTGAGAACCTGAGTGGGCTGCTTTCAGTTTTCTGTTCTGTTGAACCAGTGATGGGATAGTGAGGGACTTAAACATTTTTGCAGAGACCTCATTAAAAGGGCGTGGTGCTTGGCTATTAGGTTTTGCACCTCTCTTTGGCTTTCACCACATACAAGGAGCCTCAGCACTGAAAAGATTCTTATAGTATGTTGTAAAGGAAAGGTAACTTGCAAATGGACATGAAGGATCCAGTGTGATGAATCTCTTTAGCTTGGAGGAGAGGAGAATGGCAGGTTTTCTACCTTTGGTGGTCCTGATTTCATTGTGTTTGGGCTGGTTAGTCACTTTATAAACAGAAAACAAAACAAACAAACAAAAAATTGCAGTGCCTGAACCAGATTTGAAGCATCTAAGAAGTTATGTGCTAATGTTCTGAAGAAAGCTGACTGTAGAAAACCTTGGACACCACAGACATGCACATGCAGAAATGGGGGAGTCAAATAGCAACTTGTGCTTTTTGGCAGTGATGACTTACCCATGGATCCTCAAATGCAGAACGCCTGAGGCAGGCTGGGTGACATAGCAGATGTGTAGCAGGAGTTCATCCAGAATTTCTCCTAGCTTAGACTGAAAGGAGCATAAAAGTCTTGACCAACAAGAAATTGGAGTAGAACCCAAGCTAAAATTTTGAGGGTATACAGTTATGTCCAAAATGATGTAAGAGCATCTTGACTACAGAAGACTCTTGATCATAAGGAAGATGTGTTTTGGACTAGCTTTTAAAATTGTTTTGTGGGATGTTTGGAAAGTTGGCCCTGTATGTAGTTTCTTTCCTTTCTGCTTAGATAAGGAGTTGATCCTCAGAGGCTGGTTGTGTTCAGATCCAAGTGTTTGTTTCAGAACCCACTTTGCATGTTAATGGTGCAAACATGCAGAAAGTTTGCAGGGTCTTTGCAGCCAGGAGCAACTGAACTATCTACTGGAGAAATCAGCCAGGGTCCTGCTAGTTAAACTGCAGTGGAAGAAGAATTGCATACATGGAACTTGACCCTGTTTCTATTGAAGTCAAGGCATTTTCATTCCAAGAAGAGGATCTGGTTTGGTGTTCCCCGGACAATTGAAAAAGTTTTCTTTGAGTTTTTGAAACCCGTTTATGCATTTTAAGATGTTGTGGTTTTTTTTTTTTTTGGGGGGGGGTGTGGTTTTTTGTTTGTTTTCTGTTTGTTTGTTTATTTGTTTGGGTTTGGTTTTGGTTTTTATTTTACCAACCTTCTAACCCTAGGACTAAGTAGTCTTTCAGGTGGCATTCACACCTGTGGCCAGATACAGGATTTGAAGCCATTGTCCTCAGTTAAGGACACTGACTGTCCTTTAGACAGTCACCATTGAATTTTCCTCAGTTGAGTTGAATTGGATTTAATAATCCAATGTCTAAAAGACACTTAATAATGTCTTTTAGAAGTAGCACATTTTATTTCCATAGTGAACAGATCAACAAATTTTCCCTGAGCCTCACTCCTCCAGCTCAATTACATCAAATTAAAAAGCAAAAATCACACCATCAGACAATTCATCACCTAAAGCAATATGGGATTAAAAAGAAATTTCCTTTTGAGAGACTAAACCAGCTATATGAGGTTTATTTGGTTTTGTTCTTTTTCCCTTTCTGTCCTTGTTTTCAGAGGAACAAGAGAATGGCAACTGTGCAGTGAGCCAAGCAGCGTTATATATTGCAACTTCATACTAGTACGTACACCAGCAAGGCAGATGGCCTTTTGGTCAGATGGCCTCAGGAAGTTCTCAGTGGGAAAGTGTGCTTACAGGCAGCTACCTTCAAAGCTTTGAGAAAATGTGTAGAGACCTTCACATCCAGCTAAGGCCTCAAATCTTTGACCAATGCATTCCCTAGATGGATAGTAGCATTTTTGGTATCCATCTTCATTCAGCCCTAGACATGGCTTATGTCTTTATATGGACATTCTGTATTACAAATAACTCTGCAGCCTATCACTTACTTCTGTAAGACTTTTAATTTCTGCCTTGGACTGCATCTCCATTCCAGGCTCACCCCTTAGAACCTTCCTGCTACACCAAAACACAGACATAACTTAGTGAACCAACACAACCGTATGCATTTCCTACATCCCTTGGTGAAACTGGAGATGAATACAATGCAAGAGAACCCCTGGCAGCTGCTTTATCAATTTGAAAGCCAAGTGAGGAAAAAAAATAATATAGCTTAGGAGTTTCAGATTAAGAAGTAATACAGTATTTTTACAGAATTAGTTGGTTGTGGATGAATTTCTTACACAGTGGTCTATAGTTTTTCTTACAGCAAAGAGGTGAACTATATGCGATGGCTACATATATATGAACATCTCTTTTATATTATATGACTGAGATCTACAGAACTTGATGCTGACAGCTATATCTTAGTAATATATGTGCACATGAGTGTGCAACTGTGTGTTTTCAAGGCCTGTAATGATTCTATAAGTCACATTAAATGACAAATATGTCAAAAAACCACTGCTAGTTACAATACCAAGAACCTGCATTCATTTTTTTTTTTCTCTTTGCTAAGGCTTCATAGCTGAATCAGAGTAGATATAAGACAATACACCCCACACATTTAATTCAATGCTATTGAGACAAAGCCTTTTGTAAGCTAGGAAGAAGTAGACAGAAGTACATAGAAGCATTAACATGGCAGAGATATGCTTCCTTCCATTAGCTTTCCCCTTTTCTAACAAAGGTATGGAAAAAGCTGTAATAGTGGTCACACCTATCGAGTCCTGCTTTAGGATCCTGCTTGTCCACTTCAAAGATTGAAGCTTTTAGCTGTAGTGAGTGACAGAAACACTTACTGAAGTATTGCTACTGGTGAATCCAAGAGAGTGTCCTCCCAACCAACTTTACTCACTTTAAGATCAAGAAAAAACAAGTGTAAGTGCAGGACACTAAATGCATCTTTCATCATGTAAGACATTAACCCCTGAACCCGGTGTGCATCAGCTTAGTACTAGAGGCCTTAACTTTCTTTCACTGAAGTGAATGACAAAACTTTTCAGAATATGCAACAATCTACCTAGTAATAAGAAAATCATAGCACATCTTTTTTCTTTTGCATTCTGTAAGACTTTGTGACTTCCCATATTTTTCTCTCAATTAGTTCCCTTTAATGATGGCAGCTATTTAACTTAGATAATAGGATTTTGTGATTTGAGATTAGGAGCATATGATTTTTATGTAGTTATTTGCTGTGAAATTCAAACATTAACCATTTATGGGACACCACTGAGGTAAGTAAGTGTATATATATATTCCAGAAAACAAAATTTTTCACTTGCATCAACTCAAATATATACTTCTGTACTTCATATCATATATAATTTTCTCTTCATAGTCCTAGTAAAATTCACACTTACATTCTTGCCTTTGTTCTGCAAAGAAGCCCTAGAACTGCAAGAGAGAGCATGGTGACTTCTTCCAACTACAGCAACAAATTAAACTGCCTAAAATCAAAAGGTATACTCCAGTAAAAGGCTGCACAAAAGAGACGTGAACAAGACGATATATACAGAGAGAGTTCTTTCTATTCACTCACTGAGACTGCACTACCAAGATTTATATTTTGTAATTAAATTGCCCCAGAGCTATTAGAGGTTCTGAATAAGTCACTCGGAAGACTTTTGAAAAAATCTGATGAAATCTTTCCAATTTATTACCACTCCTCATACATGTGACATACTTTTTTCTGAACTTGCAGTGAGGGAAGATGAACCAGAAATCCCACTGATGATGTAGAAGACATTTGAGAACTTGAATTCTCTAAAAAGACTATGGTTGATTTATCACGTAAGATTATGTTTAGAGATGTTACTATAGTTTATATCCTTTTATTTATTTATTATTTATTAGATTCTGCATAACCAAAAATTGCAGAGTCCCCAAGAGACAGAGGGAAACTGTGGCAATTCCACAGGCATCCATAAAACTTTTTCCTCTCAAATGGCATAGTCCCGATAGAGTGAAGAATACAGTGTAACTGGATTAATAATTTAATTTTAATATGCCTTACAATTAAATAACTTATATTGAACCTACACTGTGGATAAATGTATTTTCCACTAGTTTATGCTAAAGTTTCTTTAGCCTAGTGACATTTGAAAGCAGCAAGTTTTATTTCTGAGAGAAATTGCCTGAGCGTACTCTATTATGTTTTGACATTTACATCGCAGTCATAGCCTACAGCTCCAGCCAAGATCAAATCCCCACTGTTCATGTACAGATAAATGTATGGTCCCTGCTCCAGAGAATTTAAATCTGAGGTCACCTGCTACACCAGCTACAGAAAAACAGAATCTAAATAACAAATTACCAATGTAGCCATTTAGACAACTGCAACCCTGAGGTTATTGTTACTGACATAGAAAAGCCTGAAGGAGGATCTTTTTTGTATGCAGCCCACATAATCTGGGTAAATATGCTTTCTAAGATGGAAACCAAACAACATAAATTTGTAGTGTGGCCTAATATTTGAATATAGCAGTTTTTCTTGTGCATAAACGTCATGCTATGATTCAGACCACTGAGAAAGGGTCATTCATTTAGAATTCAATTTATTTTACTTGTACATGAAAGGTTTGCATTACTGATTTTGCTGAAGTTTTATTATGTTTGCTTTGATACATGTGTACTTCTTAGAAAGCTAGGCTTTAATTTTCCATTCTGAAAATGCAGGACTTGCTGAAGTCTGGACTTGGGTCTTTCTTTCAGTTGTGAAATACACCTTACTGTGATTCTATTTCACCAAGACTGTACAAATTCTGAATGGCTGTCTGCAAACCAAAGGCCTTTATTTTTTTCCTAATGGCAAGGCAACTAAACAGTGAACTGTTTAGCTCTACTTCTAGATTAGTTGCTTTTAGTCCCTCCTAAAATCACTTTCACATCTCCTACCCTATAATATGCCGACATATATTAAAAAATTAAAATAAGATGTGTATCGAATATATAGCAATCACAAAACTGTCAATACTTAATAATAATACTTACTCATAACTTAAACTTATTTTACCTTGCCTAAAGTCTACTGCTTGATGTAATTGTGCAGCCTGCCAGGAAGTTGAGAGCACTCAGCACCCAAAATTCAGCTTTCTCCTACTTGGGAAGCTCACGCAGGGGGATGCTGATGAATTTTTACAATTCTCCAGCATTCTGTCTCCTGTGTATAGGTGTCCTTTGCAAGAATTCTCTGGTACCAGATAAAACATCACCTGGTACTAACAGCATTACACAGGCAGCACTTTCTCAATCAGTATAGCAGCAATTGCTGGTGACCCAGCCCGTTCTAATCCTGCAGCAACTAATATAAAACACATTCTGTCTTATTCGAGATTTAATAATCATGATAATGAAAGAATTTGCTCTATGAAACATTTATTTTTTTTTAACAAAATCCATTTAATCTATTGTGTCTTTCTCTGAAAGGCTCTCCCATATAGAGGTTCCTCACAGTACGTATTTTCAACTGTATTCTTCAAGACTAAATGACTGCCACTGCATACAGTATTTTCTTCTATACACAACTTGTTTACACCTGGAAAGACAGTGGGGCTTTTTTGTAATTGTGCTAATATTTTGTAATTTATTTCAAAATACTTCTCTGATTACTTAGGAAAATCAAAAGACTTGGGTTTTTTCAGACTGGAGAGTTTTCACTTTAAATCTTTCTTTTTGACTAATTGGTTTCATATGCTGTATTTAAGATTCCATTATCACTTCATATCAGACAAAGGAAAACAAAAAAGATAGATATTTTTCTGAAATATAACTTTTAGGGGTCTACAATTTTTGGGGGGCAGACGAAGGCAAAGAGTATAAATATTAAAATTACATCTTTCTACCCACAAAGAGGCTGAAAAGTTTAGCCTAAAAGCCAAAAGCTTTACCTTGTATTATTTATTATGAGAATTTACTTATTAGAATTTCCTTTTTCTTCATCTGCAATTATGTTTGCAGATTCTGTTAAAAGAATGTTTTCTTATTAATCCAGATCTGTGTTAAATTCTTGAGATAACTTTTACTGTTACACTTGGAATACTTTTTTCAATGCTATTTAAATTCTTTATTGCATGACTGCACATCTCTGTTGTGAAGGATTTTATTGGTTTGCTGGACATACTTCAAGTCCCATTAAAGATTATTCAGGATTTTGTTTCACTAGTTATTTTTCCACCAGTGAACACAAACTATTTAGTTGTACCTTTCACCCATCTTAATTTCATCAATTTTATGCATTCAAGTCTTTGTTTCGAGTCACTTGCCAATTAAGTTGCTCAAATACATCCTTATTTATTAAAAGTGGCTGCATTTTCTGCTTAGTTAGCAGTAGTGAGTGAACCTATTATGAATAGATAATGACTGAGGCCTTAACTATTATTATAATTTTCTTTGATTTGATTTATATCAAGACCTGTATTATTCATAATGAAATCCTTTGAACTCTGAAGGTTATGGAGAAACTGGGATGCCAACTTCAAAACAGTGAAGCTCTGGAAAGCTTTTAGGCCTCATGGTGAATTTAAAACCCAGTATTACTGCCACAAAGCTCTTGTAACTTTATGATCTGATTACATTTCAAATATAGCCATTAATAGAATAATGTCTCTGTCCCTGACTGGACCTATAGATGGTCCTGTTAACCATCATTTAGGTAAATACCTTCCCATGTCCTCCCAATTGTCTTCATCTGTAAAAGTCTGTTGGACTGTGAAGTACTTCAAAATGTTCAAATTCTCCTGAGGCTTCTACCTTCATTAATTATAGCACCCTCCGACTCACAAAAGAGGGAAGTGAAATGTCAAGAGGTAAGTGAAGGAAAAGACAACATCTCTTCAGCCAAATTGCAAATATTTTTTTTATTTTTATTTTTATTTTAGCCTTTTTGAATGCAGAAAACTCAAGTGGCAGGCAATAAGGAAACAAGAGTTGCTCATTTCACTTGGCGTCCCTGCTGTCATCCCTGATTTTACTCTGCTGGACTCTCCAAACATACCTACAGCAGTGTTAAGTAATCGTGACCCTTCTTTAGTGTTGCCACTTACCAATATATATTGCATGACAAAGCTTTTTGCTTCATTTTCTGCCTCAGTTTTTGAAAATATATCTAAAATGTATAAACATTTTATTCTAATGCCTGTAATAGATACTCACAGCTGGGTTTTTTTGCAACTAGAAGCTGCTAATAAAGTATTCTGGTGAGCTGCCCAGACATATCTAGACCATAAGAGGTCCCTGCCCAGGTTTCAGAGTTCCCCCCACCTGCCTGTGGCCCAGGACCCCATGTCAGACCCCTGGGGCTGTCAGCCCCATCCCCAGTGACGCTGCCGTAGGGCCGCTATCCAGCTCCCCATAGCCCTGCCTTGCCCAGCCATAGACCCTGCCAAGCCAGGCCCACCCATGGCCCCATGGACTGGCCCAGGCCCATACCCAGGGAGGTGCCTGGTGTTAGGGCTGCCCCTGTGCCCTGCTGCTGTCCTGCTTCATCCAGCAAAGTTTGATACCAGCTCTAACTCACCACCTTTATGCTGTCAACAGTGGAAAGCCAAGTCTGCAACAAGAAGCTCGTGAGCAAAATAACCCCATGTAGTTTATCAATTAAAATATCAGTAATGCTGTAAGGCACAGACACTAGTGAACAGCTATTTAAGAAAGAACACAAAACTTACTTTAGACATTTTGCCTTTGTAACACTCACAAAAAGACCCAAATCTCTAAGTGAGTGGCAACAGCAGACTCACTCCTCTGCAAGCATCCCTGATACAGTGGGTGAGACCCCTAGAAACGGTTCTGCTGGATACTCACCATCCTTCTAGCCCCTAGTCCTGTGTGATCGCTCCAGCACATTATCTCCTAACTATCTTAGCTTTGTGCAGAAGGCTTTCTGGCATGACCATTTCTGCATCTGAGTAAATGGTTTCCACTGACTATTTAAAATTATCAATGTGCAGTTTGGCAAATTTGACCATAGAAGCTGCCTTGTGACAGCCATTTCCACAGCAGTTGAAAAGAAAAATGTTGAAATAACATGACTCTAACTCTGAATTTGGCTAATCATTTGGATGATATATTTTCTGTGTAAGAAAAAACTAAGTGCTTATTTTAAAATAATGATGGTATATTCCACTCAGCAGCACTGCTCTAAGACAGTTAGGTGAGTACTGAAAGATTATTAATGCCAGAAATAGGCATATTTTCTCATGATAATGCTGATTTCTTAGCAAAGACATGACAAGGTGTTTTGTCAAATAATGCCAAAAAAACAAAGGCCAGGTCCATGAACTTTCACTTTTTTCTGAATGTTTAGATGTACATGGATATGAAATTCTCATAATGTCACTCAAGATGTGAAGTTTCATATAGGCTATATTTGCAGGAGTGAAGGCACTAAAAAATAAACCACAACCCTCAAACCTCAAAGATCAAGCAGCATACTGGTTGTTTGCTTTTCTTGCAAAATGACAGTAAGAGGTGATGTGAAAGTCAGTTCACTAGAAATGGACGTTAGGTCTAGAGGGTCAAGCTGAATTTTCTTGCTTTTTGACATGATCAAATCTGTAATGCAAAATGTTGATACTGCAGCCATATACATGTTATTGACTTCATTAAATCTAGAACAGAAACCACTCACATTTATATGACAATATCAGAGCTCTCATTGTATATGACAACCTATTTCATTTAATATTCAAATACTTCATTTGTAGATTGAATTACCTCATTTTTACTCTGTCATCCTTTATAGATGTCTACTACTCCTAAAAACAATCACTTAAAAATACAGTATGAAAAGAAAATTCATTAAAAAATATTGAGTCTCTGTATATGCCTAGTGGTATAACATGACCATTGCAGTGTAAGAAACAAAGTCATTTATACAGCCTATGGAGGGTTACTAAAATTGCTAACAATCTCTAGACAGTGTTAAGAATTCTTTGATGACTATTTCCCCTTGTGGTTTTCTTTGGATTAAACTGAAGTGATTGATATTCATTTCAGAGAAGTAGAAGGCATTTAAAACCACTGGTAAAGAAAACATGGACAACTCAGTGTCCTATAATCTAAAACACCTTGTCTGGTGAGAAAAAAACCTGTGTTTTATGGAGTAAAACCAGAATAGATATAATTGCTGGGCAGCAAAGCAAATGATGAAGTAAGATTGCTCAGTCACACCGATCAAAGCAGCCCTATGTGTAAATATTCACTGGAGTGCCTAAGTCACTAGACTTTTCTTACTGCAGAGGTGACACAGTATTATGCAAACATGCAGTGGTAAAAGAAAACTTTCAGTAGCAGCAAGGCTGATGATTTTAATAGGTCTTTTGCTATGAAATATCCACACACTAAACAGTGAAGATGCCAGGTCTGAAGGGAAAAGTTCAGTAGTATTATTGACAGATGTACCACTTAGTGTAGATTGTGTACATAGAATATTAAAAGCAGTGCTGCCATCTCTTGGTTGTTTTGGGTTGTAGTAAACATGTCCTGTATTTACCACATCTTAAAAAAACCCCAACAAACCTTCAGAAATGAATGCCCCAACGTGACATTCTTCAACAGTGTCCAAACTATTGGACATGGAAGGGTAACATTTGAATATTTCAGTTAATGGGGCTACCCCTACAGATTAAGCTTATGCCTTCCTGTTGGCCATTTAGAAGACATTGATACAGTGGTGGGGTTTTCCCCTCTCTTTTTGCCTTTCAGGTAATTTTGCTTCCTGAAAATAGATCACATTTGGAGTAGACAGAATGAAAATCTCAGATGCCATTTATGTGTTAAATTCTAAACCTAAAAGCATATGAGTCCTACAGGGAAGATTTCTGCAAGGATTCAGGTGGGTTTTTTTCACTCAGGAGAATATAAAATTGTCTTACATTTCTATTTTATACGTATATATATTTATACATAAAATTATTTATATATACGAGAATGCATTTGTAATATAGTTGCTCTGTTACACTGGGGGAATAAAAATCAATTTTATCAGTACTGCACATATGCTGGGTACCACCCTTCTGATAGAATCCAAAAAGCAAAACTTGCCAATGAACTGCCAGAAACAAAGCCCCATCTTCTCTTTCCTTCTAGATTTCAACCCCCCTGGTATGCAAACAAGGGTTGTATTATATTTCCTTCTGTAGGAGAAATAAAATAAATTACGGTGCAAGAGAAACCTGCATACTGTCTCCCTTATAAATTAACTCTCCTAATGTTATTAAAATAGATGCTTATTGATGTGGCTCTATTAATCTAAGCTTTTGCTTAGATGTAAAGTTTTGAGACCCCTAAAATCATCCAGTCCAAATTACTTTTTAAGACATTCCAAAGAGACAGAACTTGTGTATATATAATACTTGTACGAAGTATTTTCTCCCTATAACTCAGGCCTTTCATATGTTGTTAGCTGTAGATCTAAAACTCACGTCAGTCACTGGTCTGTCCCAAAAAAACTGGTTAAAATCTTTTCAAGAGCAAATTCATTAAGCATACAAATAGTGTCAGTAGCAAAATTCAAAAACATTTACAGAAAAAATGTATCTCATTTAGGTTAGCTCTCTTCATTCAGATTGAAAATTATGTACACAAAAGAAAAAAATATAATTCATTATTCCAACATCAGCAATTAAATGAAGGTGTTTCATTAGCTACTTTCTGTTACCTTGTCGGGGCTCACCCTTTCTTGTCATGAAAATACAGAGAAATTAAGGTTGGGAGGGACCTCTGAAGATCATTTAGGCCAATTCTCTGCTCAGAGCAGGTCCAATTAGATTAGGTTGCTCAGCGTTGTGTTTGTGTGAGGATTCAACATCTCTGAGGACAGAGATTCCACAGCCAAACTGTGCACCTCTTCCCAAACATGACTGTTGTGGTGAAAATTAAAAAAGTCCTAATATCTAGTGAGGATTGCCCATACTGCAGCTTGTGTCCATTGCCTTTAATTCTGTCACTGTTGGCTCGTGTCTTACATTCTGTCCACCAAGTCCCCTGAGATGCTTTTTATCCAGGCAGCCCCAGCTTGTACTGTTGGATGAGGATATTTCATTTCAGGTTTAGGAGACTTATCAACTGTGTGCAAATTAGAAAGAACTGCAGGACATAAAGGACAATTGTCACAAGTGATTAAATGGAGTACAGGGTGGAAAGGTAATGATGAAACATATTCCTTCCACTGAATACGCACATTCAGTTTTTTTTCTCAGCAGTTATTTGGCAGCTCAGTCCTTTGTAACCTATAGGGTGCAGGGGCAGAATGGGAGAGGCATCAGATTATCAAATATCTGATGTAGCATGACACCCAAGTATTGAATTGCAATGTATAATACAACTCTGTCACAGCTTACTACTGCTTTGCTTCTGCATGGATAACTCATGACTCCTCAGCTGCCTTTAGATTTGGATATATATGTTGCAGATAAGCACACTGTGCTACTGGAGCCTCTCTGTAGTAAGGAAAGAAAAGGAGAAAACAGAGAAGCCAAAACACAAAAGGGAAAAAAATCCCATGGTTCACAGAATTTAAAATCTGCCATTGATCAAACCAAGACTTTCTATCTATAGCTGCAAAAGTAGGCTAGCAATTAATATGTCAGGCACCATAGGTGAGTAGAGATGCTCTGGTACTGAGCATGGAAGCAAAATCAAGAACTTCAGTACCTTGTCCAAACTTAGCCGATTAAAAATCTCTATCTCAGCATCAGGAAATCCTGCATCATATAACATTTTTTATGCATTCCAGCAATTTGATTCGTGCACAAAGTCAATCATTTATCTTTTTTTCTTTCAAGATACCAGCTTTTTTGTCCATGTGGATGTAAGCAAAGATTACCTTTACATGAAGAAACTCATATTTAAGGCTGAATGGATACAGTCACCAACACAGCTGAGCTTTTGACCTACTATGTCCAAAATAACAAAAGGATCCTTAAATCCAAATTTTGCTTAACTTTTCAAAACCTGAGAAGGTCCTGGTTTGGGTAAGAACAGAGCTGGTTCTGTTCGGTGATTTTGCTTTTCATCTCAGTTCTTCTAACTAACTGCACTGTCTGAAGTTAGCAGCCTGTTTTCAGAGGCAGTGTCTGCTGCTGGCAGTGATAACACCCCATGTTTAGAGTGACTACCAGGGATTGGTGTGCAGACCAAGGCC